>APFE030306705.1:26503-50539 GCA_000404065.3 Pinus taeda
TATTAAAAAAATTAATCATTTTACTAATATCTAATAATCTTAATTTTAGTTTTGATAGTTAGTTCAGTTGGTCAAGTCCTTGTTTTTAAAGGAACTATTAAAAAGTCGTGGGTTTGATTCTCTGGACACTCTTGGGGTCAAGCTCCATGGTTGAGTCGACAAGAAGTGATATAATATTTTGTGAATGTAGGAGTCATTAGTCTCCAGGGGCATGAACCACATAGGAAAAAAATCTAATCAATAGGGGGCATGAACCACATGGGAAAAAAATCTAATAATCTCAATATAATATTTATTTCACATAAATGATAACTATGATCCACAAACAAGGAAATATGACAAACAACCAATTTTAAGCATATGCCCTTTGTGACGGGATTCAATTAGCCAAATAAAATCAAATAGGTTCTCTCATTTTTTTGAGAGATTCCCCCTTATTTAGCATTTGACAAAAGGTTCTTGTTTGAGGGAAAAAGCATTAGAAATCCTTATGAAAAGAATTAGGAAGGGTTCTCTTCTACAACCTATTCCATGTTCTTTATGACCTCAATAAAGATGTGGATTAAGTGCAAATTCAGAGTGTAAATTAAGGTTGGGAGATTTAAAAATCAATGATCGAATCAAACCCTCATATTCCTTAGAGCTAAATAGATTGGCATTACACATTTGTGAAGGATTGTATTATCAATCAGTTACAGTATGGCAAGAAATTTTTTTTTTGTGGGTTAGTTTTGTAAGATATATATACAAAACCTCAATTTTTGTTGTTGTGTTTGGAGTCTTTTTTGAAAAATTTATACTTCCATTGGATAAGATGGCTCAAGAAAAAGTTTTAAATATGTAGCTATGTAATACCTCATGTATTCACTGTAATCTAAGGGCAGACTTGCATATAAATTTTGGCTTAAAAAAATTATATTTTATAATGATGATGATGATGATGATGATAATGTAATTGGTGTATGAGATTCTTGTGTTTATGAGACATATGGATTGACCCCTTGTATGGAGGTGTATATCCTCTACCCCTTTTGATTTTAACTTATAACATTTTCTAAAGAAACAACCTGAACGATGCATATCTCGCAGTGGAATGTGTTTGCCAACTAATTTAGGAACCCTGCCCAAGTTATAAACTTTGTTTACCTATCTAGTGAGACTTATGGATAGGTGTGTTGGCCTCAAAAGTATAGTGGCAGTCCTACTAGAAATTAAACATACTTAAATCAAAATTTACAAATATACCAACCTAGATCCATCTCAACTTTGGATCTACCAAGCACCGAGAGGGGTAAAATCTCCTTTCACTCTAAAAGAGATTTGCATTTCAAAAGATTCGATACCTCAATCAAATCTCTTGAGATGCAAATCTATTTTGACATAAATCTCTTTTAGAGCGAAAAGAGATTTGATCCCTCTCGGTACTTGATAGATCGAAAACTAAGATGGATCTAGGTTTGTTTTCTTATTAATTATAATTATAATTTTATATTTTATTTTATTTTTTAGTTTTATGCAATTTGACAAAATCAAAATGTTTTATTGATAATTATCATTATTAATACCAACCTAGATCCATCTTAACTTCGGATCTACCGAGCACCTAGAGGGATAAAATCTCCTTTCACTCTAAAAGAGATTTGCATTTCAAAAGATTTGAGATTTGATACCTTGATCAAATCTCTTGAGATGAAAACCTATTTTGATGCAAAACTCTTTTAGAGCAAAAGAAGATTTGATCCCTCTTAATACTTGATAGATCCAAAACTAAAATGGATCTAGGTTTGTTTTCTTATTAATTATAATTATAATTTTATATTATAAAGGTTGGTAGGACTACATCCAGTGGACTTCACATTATGAGTTGTCCTGTGGGAATTGAACACAGTGACCTTTACAATCATCGAAGTGGCCTTAAAGAGCATCCTTAGTACCATCACACCAACGACCCCAAGACATTTTATTTAATTTTATTCTGTCCTTTTTTTTTTGACCTATGTCTCCAAAATGTTTATGGGAACTTACAACATCTCTACATACTAGGTTGGAGAGTGGCTCTCTAGGCAATTACTTTTAACCTTTTATTATTTTTTAATTGGACCCACATGTAAATGTTTACAAACATAATAACTAGTGTTTATAAAATAAAATATTTATAAAATATTTTGATTTTGGAATGTGATACCATTTTGGGAAAGTGGTATTGATAAGCATGGTATTGTAACAAAGTCTATTTACAAGTTAATAATATTCATTTTAAAACGCAGGTGAATATCCATGGTTAAGAATCTTGTTATATTTTGTGTTTGTTGTGAGTATTAAGTTTTAATTTAAAAAATGTTATAAAATTAAATTAAAAACAAATATTTATATAAAAAGTTATTTTGAAATGAGTTTTGGTTTTTGAGTATGTGGTATTGATAAGCCATGGTATTAGCCCATGGTAGTGTAAAAAAACATATTTAGAAGTTAATAATATCCATGGTAAAATGGGGAGAATATTCATGGTTAAGAATTTGTTATATTATAAGTACTATTTTTTTATGTGTTTATTAATTAAATTTAAATACAATTACGAAATCATTATTTTAATTTATATAGTAAAATGGATGTTATATATGATATATTTTAATGTCACATGTATATTATGATTTTCTTTTATTTAAAAAATTGTATCACCATATTATAATTTATCTTTAAAAATCTTTAGCAATAAAATCTATATAATTTAATTTAAAATTATTTTATAAATGTATCAATTTAATATGTTTCCATTTGAGACATTTTAAATGTCTAATACCAAATACCAACCAAAATGATTTTCTCATGTAATTTAATTTATCTCCAGTTGAATTATTTACTCAAGTAATAATTTGATTTACCCAAAAAAAAATCACTCATATAACTTTTAGAATAAAAAACATGCAATAGAAATCAACTAGAAAAATAAATCACACATTGCAAAAATTAATTAATCCACAAACAGTTCTCCATTATTTCCAGATTTTTTGACTCATACATGTAAAATGAAAAATACAAACTAGAACCTACAACTAGTCTCCCTCAGAATTAATTTAACCTAGGTAAATCGGCCTCAAGGAAATTTGCCTCCATATGAAATCACTTTGAATAAATCAGCCTCCAACAATCAAATCCGCACCCTACAAGAACTGGATCTATACCCTACTAGTAATGCACACTAGAAAAATCCCAACACTCCAACAAAAGGTGTTGGCATTATGAGTAATGTGTTGTCCTTGATGGAAACCTACTTGATGAGTTGTCTTTTAATAGAAACATACTTGATGAAGATGTCAACATGATGTGTCTACATGTGATAGAGAGTTTGTTCAAAGGCATCGAATTTCAGAGATAAAGGAATGTTGAGGGGGATGGTTTAATAGGTACACACAAGTTTTGTGAAGAAAAGTTGCATACACACGCGGATATGAATAAGAAAAGGCATGTATAGTTTCCGCACAATGGTATATTAAATACCAAGGGGTTTTATCATGGTATTGACCCATAATATTGAGCCCAACAACAGATATTTGATCCCGTCAAAGAATGTTATCAACATTAGTGTGGTTTTGACCTATGGTATTGAATAAGGGATAATCTATATAAGGAGATGATGATCAAAGTGTTTTTTTGTGCAAGTAATGAAGATTTCATAGTTAGATCTTAAGCAAGTGTGCATGTAATGGGATATTAATGAATAGTTTGATTTGAAACAAAGTATGAACCCGAGAATTTGATGATGGATCACATCTAATAGATATGAAATGACTATATTGATATTGGATTGACTTGATTTGCAATATTTATGTCTGACGCATGTTTTGTTATGTATGCCAAGAGATACGTTTTCTCTTAAGGTTTGATGTGCAGCGAAGCTATAAGTTAATATTTATAGATCTATACGTGGGTTCGGTAACCTGAAAGGTGTGTATATACGTGGGTTTAATGCTAGTAAGTCGCGTATCGATTTTGCAATTTGGACAGATCTGTAGGTGGGTTTGATTCCTAAAAATCATGTATACACATGGAAGTGTTTTGTGGAAAGCATATATATATGCTAGGGTTTTGCTAAATGAGATGTTTGATTAGTCTAACCAGTCTTGTTGTGTTTCTATTGCTTGTCAATGAAGTCTTACTTGATGATCTGGATTCAAAAGTGATGATTGAAGTTGAATTGATTGATTGCAGAGTGACGTTGCTGCTAGCTATATGTGATTAAAGATCTGTGATGGTTCTGTGATTATTTCAGAGTAATTCAATAGTTTAGGGAGTAACTAAGTGATTGTTTTAGAATGACAGTGATATGCTACGTGCTTTACCTTGTAAAGCCATCTGGAACTCACCATTGACTTGTCTGCTAGTCTTGGGACTTGTTCCCAAGCATTGTTTCTGATAATGAGTCATGCTCCTCCACCATGGCATCAACCCATAGTAGTTGTTGCACTACTTCCTCAAATGAGGATGGCTCAATCTCTACACTCTTACTCATCAGAGCCATGTAGTCAGTGTATCGATCTGGCTACCTCCTCTACCTGCGTTTTGGTGTGGGTGCTCCCACATTCTGTCTAGCATCATGTATTGATATGTTAGCCTCTTTGGTATGCTTCCTTCCATCTATGGAAATATCTGCATGAGTGGGTGCTTCCACTCTCTGCTCCTTTGCATGTGGTTGCTCCACTTCATCCTGAGGTTCTTCCTTTGGAGCTAAAAGCTATTCATTTGCATGTAAGTGAAGCTCCTTCTCAAGGGAACATCTCATGGTCTTCTCTTCATCAAACTTTACATCTCTATGAACCATTATCATCCTATGAGATGTCAATTACACTCAATAGATGTGAGGCGTATCACTTGATTGAAATAATTTCCTAGTATGTTCCAAGTATGTTAGTTTATCTTATCAATTTTTTTGTGATGAAAATATTTATTATTATTATTATAACTAATTAGTAGGGGGTAAATCCTAAGTAAAACAACACAAGGAAATGGGGACTTGGGCAAGTGAGAAATTGGTTTAAGTATTGGCCTAGTCTTGTCTAGCAAGCAGTGAGAGAAATAGAGATAGTACAGAGGTTGCTTGGGGTTGAGCAAAGCATTGCAATCTTCTCATATTTTATTACTAATGCGATATACAAAGAGCGGGGGGTTTTAGCTGTGGCTTTCCCCAGGAAGAAATTGTGTAATGTGTTGATTGAATTATTTCTCTTGTATGTTCCGGGTTCTAAGAAGAATTTGGTTTTAGTTGATTGAAATAATTTCCTAGTATGTTAGTTTATCTTATTTCTCTTGTAATATGTTGATTGAACTAATTTCCTAGTATGTTCTGGGTGTATCTTTTAATGTGAGAGGAGAACCAGACTCCCTCTGAAAAGTAACAATATCGATGTCGGTTGTGTTATACCTTCCATCATCTCTATTTTTATGTGTATTTGGAGGTCCTTCTCCTATCATTCAAGGATTCTTTATTGTTGGTTATATGGAATGAGGCTCCACTATCTAGATACCACACATTACCCATCACCGATGTCACCATGCAAACAATGAGGATGAAATCCAACTCGAAGTGTGAAGCAAGAGCTAATTAAAAAATCAGGAAGGTAGTAAAGATTTTATTGATCTTGATAATTACTTGTGATGTTTATTATTATTAAGATTCTTTATATCTTATTTCTTTAGTTCATCAAGCAATTACCAAAAGCAAGAGAACATAAAACAATAAACGCCAAGTGTAGGCACATGGCAAGAAAAACCCCCCTCGAGGGGAAAACCCAATGAAGATAATTCTTCCTTTCAATAGTATTCTTTGAGACTCTTCACCCTAGACCTATACCAGACCTTCTCTCCACACCAAGTCAACCTCCCAGAATTTCCACCTCTCCGTAATAACTTCGACTATGCATCAACTTACGGCATTGGCAGCTTTCAACAACAACAAAACTTGGAAGACTTCGATCTCCCAATATAGGGCATGAAACAAAGAGTGAGAGAGACACCAAAATTTCAATTTTCCTTATCTCCTTAGACTTCCCCAAACTCACATTCACTTTGACTTCCTAGCAAAAAACTTCACACCTTTTCCTAGCTACAAGAGAACTTTGTACTTCTGCCCAACAACAAGAGATTTTCACACTTCTTTCAAGCTGCAAGAGAGTTCGAACTTGATGAGAGAATGATGCTCTAAATGAATTCGATGACCTTCCTTTTATAGGTTCCTTGTGGGGTCGAATAGGGTCCTTAGGCCAACTTGATCTTCTTCTAGGCTGACATGGTGTGGAGGTTACATAATTCATATTTGAATCAATTCTTCAAATTTTTACATGATTCAAAATCCAGAGAAGGGTCTCTTTAAATGTGTAATAACTCTATAGACTCATAATAAATACTAGAAGTCCTCAATGGGGAATTTTACCTAAAGCATGGTGACCCAAGCATGAAACCCATGCTTTAATAAGTCACAATAATAATAATAATAATTCTTTTCTTTATTCTTTTGACAAGTACATGACATAATGACTCAAGTACATTATTGAAGACCGAACATAGTTACATTTTCTAATAGAATGCAATGGGGGAATATATAGATCCAAGCATGTCATATAGTGAGGGGTCTAAAATTCAAAGGACCTTCAGGTAATGAGAGATGTGATGATTTGCATTGAGGATGTACTAGAATCAATAAATTCACGAGAAGATCAATGTGCAGTGATATTTGTACAAGGATTCAACTAGCATATTTGGATTTAATTCAACCCAACATAAAAACTAGAAAATTCCTAGTAAGATTCAATTTATAAAATTCAACATTATAATTTCCTAGTATGTTTCGGGTGTATCTTTTAATGTGAGAGGAGAACCAGAATCCCTCTGAAAAGTAACAGTATTGATGTCGATTGTGTTATATCTTCCATCATCTTTGATTACGATGTGAATTTGAAGGTCCTTATCCTCCAAGTCACAAAATAATTATTTGTTGTCGGTCATATGGAATGAGGCTCCACTATCCAGATACCACACACTAGCCATCACCAATCTCACCATGCAAGCAATGAGGATGAAATCAAACTCGAATTTTGAAGCAAGAGCTTGACCTGTTGCTCTTGCCGGCCTCCTTGTAAGTACACTTTTTGGCATAATGTCCCAGATCGTGACAGTGAAAACATTTAATCTTTGACAAGTCCATCTTCTTATCGCCTTGACTGGAATCTGATTTGGAATGGGATGAATTCCATTTCCCTTTCTTTGCCTTTCCAAACAAGGCATAATTCTCCTCATCGTCATGCTATGATTAATAAAGGATGTGACAATGATGAAATTGTTGGAACAAGACAACTCAAGGTTGAAAAATCATGTCTAAAAGAAAAAATCCCTTCAATAGTAACATATATTTGTACTCTTGACACAGAATTGAACTATAAACAAGTGAATGGAAACAATGACTATTGCATGGTGACATCTCCAACTAGCATGTTGTTTATTGGGCTAAAAGGATAGAAGAAGGGTGTTATTTTTCTGACTATGGAAACTATAAGAATTAAAGGAAGTTATTTATTCTTGATAATTGAAGAAAATATGGACCAAAAAATGAATAATCAATTGTTTGGGGACAAACAATGTTGGGAACGACATGAGGGGGGGATGTAATGTCCCCTATGGATTAATTTCCCACTGGAGGTCGAAATAGCCTATCCAACTCCGTATGTTATAGTCTTGATTAAAGGGGAAAAACCAATTTTCCAAATGTTTAGGGAAACATTAGGTGAATTTTGGGTCGACTGGGGCAAAAAGGCCTAAACAGGGGTTTCATTGCAACCCCTCACATTTAAGAAACCCCACGAGGGAATTTATAAATAGAGGAGAGTTAGAATAATTATGGCATGATCAATTTGGATTGGAATATCTCTGATTTTCTTGAGCCTGAGGCTCTAATGGTTTGAAGACCCCTTTTCATTGTCTAGTTACAGCGGTGAAAGATTCCACCCTAGCTAGTATTTTCTAATTTCCCTGATGAAAGATTCCACCCTAGTCAGACATCTTTCTTTGACTAACTATTTGATCTAGCACATTGAGATGTGGTACTTTGCACAATAATTTGTTTGGTCAAAATAATACGGTGGAATTCATTTTTGGGGGCACAAAAATTCAAGTTGCAGGGTCACAGCCAGAAGATCACAGAGCAACAAACCAATCTGGTTGTAAGGTCGCAAACTAGTCGGGATGCAAGGCTGCAAACTAGTCGGTCCATACAGCCACAGACTAGCCAGGTCATAAGGCCATATACTAGTTGGGTTGCAAACCAACCTAACCACAAAACACAAACTAGTATGGTCGTAGGGCTTGAGGAGAGACAAACCAAAGAATTTCATAAAGAAAAGGTTTTTATTGGTTAAGAAAAAGTCTGAGTTGCATGACAGTGAGGTTGTTTTTTGGTATATTTCAGTTTTACCTATTGTTGGGTAGTATATTATCATATTCAAACCCTATTTATGGCAGTGAGTTAAACCACAGGAGCACGTTCGTTGAAGGAACAAGGGCTTGAACCTCTATATAGCGAAGTAAGACCCTCCCTAAGAAACAAGCACTATCATAGTTGGATAAGGAAATTACAGTGCAAAACATTTTTTAGGGCACATAGATTTGCGCTGCAAGTCCGCAGGTATAAGGATGCAAAGCACCAAAACAATCGCGTCGCAAGGTTGCAAACTAGCTAGGTTGGAAGGCCACAAACCAGCTGTGCCACAAGGCCACATACCAGTCAGTATGCAATACCATAGTCTAGTTGGTCCACAGACCAACCTAACAACAATGCATAGACTAGTCCAGCCGTAGGGCTTGAGGAGAGACAAAATGAAGCATTTCAAACAACGTAGCCTTTTCTTGGTCAAGAAAAAGTCTGAGTTGCAAGACAGTGAGGTTGTTTCATGGTATTTTTTAGTTGTACATGTTGTTGGGCAGCATGTTATGATATTCAAACCCTAATTATGGTAGTGAATCAAACAATAGCAGCATGTTTATTGAAGGAATAAGGGTTTGAACCTTTATACAGTGAAGTTGAACCCTCCCTAAGAAAAGCACATTATCATAGATGCATCAGGAAATTAGACAATGAGTTAAAATTAATGTAGTGGCAATAAATTGAATAATGTTATGATTATATTTGGATTAGTGGTAAATAGGTAATATTATTTGATGCATTGATTAATTGAATATTGGTATCACAAAACTGGCGGATTGTTGCTTCTTGGGCAGTGAGCCCTAATTCATCGTGCATTAAGAACTCATATTATTATAAGAGATATTTTTTTATTTTGGATGTATTTATGTTACTCATTGATGCTTATTGTTAAATGAATAAATTTTCACTATTGGCATATAATATGTCTGATTGATTGTAGAAACCATAGCCAACATAGAACCCTAAGGGTAACATTACCCTAGGAAATTATAGGTCCACCTCCTTGTGTCTGTTAGAATGCATCAAGATCTCAGAGATAAGCATGAATTGCATTTCATTAATAAGATACACATATAAATATAATGTTCATGTGACATTTGGATTCATCTTGCAAGGCCCCTTGAACTCCCAATGACAATTCATATTCACCCTAACAAATTAGTTAGTTGTCCTTCCCCACTTAATATGAAAATGTTCTTGTAAATCCAAGCAGAAAGATAATGACAATTTCCAATCAATAAATTTTCTCTCTAAATATGGCGATTTTGAAATGACCATAAACCTAGTGGCTAGCAGAAGCCAAAGTCTTCTACTAAATGGTGATTTAAGGTTGACCGCCAACTCTAGAACTTGACTCTCAGGCTCAATGGTTCTTGGAACATTTTAAAATTTGGCTAGAATTTGATGTCTACTTCTGATTGGAAGTGCTCACAAATGAAATTTGAAGATGACCGCAAAATGATCATGGTCTTAAGATGGTCGCAAACTACTGGAACTTGGTTCTAAGTATTAGCAATTCATTTCCCAATTTAGCCGGAAGTTGATGTCTTCTACATATTGGAAGTGCTCACAGATCGTAAATTTCATATCACCACAATTTGATGTCTAGTATAACCCATAGGTCTTCTACTAAATAGTAGTTTCAAGAAGACCACACACCACACTTATGGCTCTAAATATGGTATTATCTCTAACTCTATGATTGGCTACGACTACAACTTCTAATTCTTGTTGTGGTTCAAGTTGGATTCTACATGAATGATTGATAGGACTTGGAAATTTGAAGTCTTATAGTCAATAATCGATAGTACCCCCCTTTGGAAAGGCACATCACTATGTATATCCTTGAATTCTATAAATAAAATTGTGCTCCTTACAAGTATATGTAGAACCAATCCAATATTGGTCTTTATGATGTCAATATTAGAATACCCCATGGATCCTAAAGCATATCCTCCTCCATAAAAAGTGGCATGCACATATGTCCATAGTCCATTGTGATTGTGAGGAGCACCCAACTTATTAGTGAATATTATCACGGGTGCTACTTAAACAAATTGTGATTTCGACATTGATAGACTTTTCATCCCATAAACAATGTCACTACAAAATGAAGAGTTTCATTACATCAAAATGAAATAAGATTTGTGATCATGTTTAGAAAGGAAATTTCTATTTATAATGAAAGGACATGGTATGCATTCAATGGTTTGGCATGTCAAGGCGAGCTTTGGAGATTTGAAAATTTTGGCAACTATTGGGATCACGATCCATCGCCCACAATATAAAGCTTAAAGCACAAGTAATCAGCATGTTTACCAGGTAGAACTCCACATAAAACCACTTGAAGGATGAAGCAAATAATCTTAGAATAATTTCAATCCCTTGAGAAAAAAAACCCTAGCATTAAATGGTCTTTATAAAAGGGAAGAATCCCAGTGGTATTCAAGTAAAATATGCCTATGTTTTTTGTTTTAGATGCGTACAATGCATATGGTGTAAATTAACAAAATCAAAATCCTTATTTAAATTCTCAATATTGTTAGGACACTCCAAATTTGCATTTCTCTCCTCTAAAGGCAGCAGCGAGTCCAAGAAACTTTAATAATTACAAAGAATCTAAAAAAAACACTTGGAAGAAAATACTTGTAAAATAACTATGAATACCACCCACAAGAAACTACTCAATTGGATTATCAACTAGTTGGGTTGACAATCCAATACACTCCATGTGGATGATGGTATCCTTTCCCATTAGATATTGTTTCCACCTTTTGATATCTTGTACCAAAACATAGAGTTCCTTGTTGTAGGTGTGGTACTTGGGAATTACTCAATTGAATACTTTGAAATTGAAGCATACAAACCTTCCTACTTGCTTCAAGACCACTCCAATGGAATACCCACTCACATCTACCTTCACTTTGAAGGGATGCTACAAATTTCATAACATGAGATTTTATGCTTAGCTGATTTTTCTTTTTGACTCATTAGAATCCTTCTTCTAACCATTCCCCCACTCAACACTCTTTCATTCATTGCTATGGCATGGAGTGGTGCAACTAATACTAAAAATGAAGCTATGAATTTCCTTCGATATTATGTTGTCCCAACCAAACTGCTGACCTCAGAGACATTTGTAGGAATCATCCACTTCATGATGGCCTCCATCTTCACAAGATCTATCTAAAGCTCCCCTACACTAATCACATAACCTAAATACATCAAATATTGTTGTGGAAATTCGCATTTCTTGAATTCTGTCAATAGTTGGTGCTTCTTCAAAGTCTCTAGCACCTGCATCAAGTGTGAGATATGCTCCTCCCATGTAGCACTATAAACCAATATATCATCCAAATAAACAATAACATGACTCTAAATAAAGGTGCACTACATCATTCATTAATCTCAAAAGCATAGTTGTTGCATTGCATAGACCAAATGGAATGACTAACCACTCATACAAGCCTTGTTTGGTGTTGGCTTCAAGGGCTTAGACCCGAGTTTAGAGTTAGCTACACTAACCTACAAAACCCTATATCACGGGCTCTTTCGGCAACGATTTGGTTGTGCAGACTACAGTTTCACGCAAGGTGATATTGGGGGATGCTAGAACTAGGTTTCTACATCCAAAGGGACTATGTAGTGTGGCTATAAGTTTCTTAACATTTTAGGGCTTAATCGGAACTTCTTAAGTCGTTATCTGTATTCTTACATTAGTAAAGCATTTCTCTACTTAACAGATTAGCGAACTATGCGAAACTATTCTAACATGTATTATTCAGTATATAAAATAGTATATGAGCCTTTGCGATACAATTACAGAAGAAATATATAAAATGAACGCAAAACAAGCTAAAACACATAAATTATGTGAACCTCTAGAAATACATATATTTATGTTCAAATTTCTTCTTTATTGGTCAATTCATCTCAAAATACTATCTTTTTGACCCTGCACACACAGTTACAGGGGCTTCCACACTCAGCTGCAGGGGCTTGCACACTCAGCTACAAACTTACCAAGGTCTCCATGCACATAACTGTAGGATCCTTCCCCTACACTTGACTACAGAAAGATCTTACAAAATAGACTCAAAAGTGTTTCGTCAATTCAATACATCCCTAGATTTGCTAAACATCCCTTTATATATGTATTTACCCTTATAATACCATGGTCTACAAAAAATGGGCAAAGTTCAAAATCCTCTAGATAATCCCATCCATTTACAAAAGAAGGGGCTTTGACCTGTGCTAAATCCCCTTTGACTCTTATAACCTTGTGCTAATCGTGCTCTACTCAAAATGCAACTCTTTTCATGACTCACACTAAATTAGACCTGGGGAGCCCCTACCCAATAGGCCCCCAACAAAAGATGTGACTTTTCCTCGAGTCACTCAGCTGGTATGTCATCGATCTTGTTTTCAGGCATTTGTATGAAATATATAATGGATGAAGTATTGCTTTGCATTACACCGCAACTTGGTGAACTTTGTCTATGAGATTCTCTATAGTCGCCCCTTCTGCTGCAAGGATGATTGTCCTCTAGATTCACTGCATGCTCTTCAGTTTTCTCTCTACTTCTCAGGATAGATGATGGGCCTCATCTGTCCAAAGCTACGTCCACATAGAGATGATTTGTGCCTTTCTTCGTAGCTCATCAATCTATCCCTACAGAAGTGTTCCTTCTTGGAGATGGACAAACTGTTGCACAGGTGCTAAGGTCCACAGCGTGGCTTTAAGCTCGTCAAACTACAATTTTTTGTCTCTGATCTCTACTTCGATCTTCTATACAAGTAGGTCCTTCTGCAACAAGGCCCACACTTCCATTGTATCTTCGAAAAGTTGACTACATTCCTTGACTACAGTCTTGATATGAACTTTAGCAGTTTTGATGGTAGCTTCGCGCTCCTCGCAAACTTCTAGCGTCGTTGTAGGCTGTAACTTCATCTAAAGCTTTGTAATATGCATATGTAGTTCAAAGCAAACCTTACCCACCTCTTCCTTTGATTCTCTAACTGCTACTACCATTTTCTAAATATTTTCTACTAAATCTACCTCAGCTGGGATCTAGAGCTCTGGAAGCTCATTGCATGCTTTGGTTATGGCCTATTCCAGCTACTGGATGCACGTAGCTACCTCCTTGCGATCCTGCATCACATTATTATTTTCATTGAACATATATTGATTGTTGAGTTTGACTTCATTGATGATCAACAGGGCTCGCTGCTCCTGTATCTTGAGCTCATCTTTGACACCTTGATGAAGCTTGGGCAATGTCTGAAGGGGGAGCACCGCAAGATTTAAGCTCAGATTTTTTAATTTATGTGTGTTCTCACTTTCCTTTGCAGCCTCAACATGTAGTGATCCTTTTGGTAAATGGATTGCTCGGAGGTCTACGATAAGCTCAACTGTCACAGACACTGTGCTCGCTTGAACCACGCTAACATGAGTCATGCTTGAGTGAACCTGCAAATTTTTAAGGCCCTGCTAGACCTTTTGTCAATACTGCCCTGTATTGATCCTTTATGTTCCTGCACATCTCTTCCATCACATTGTAGGTGGTGTCACCAATTTCCTCAAGGCCCCCCTCTGTGAGGACCAAAGCTTCGACACTGGTGGATTTAATTGACTTTTGCTACTTGGCCGCTGATGCTCTAGCAATGGGACGAGTTCTTGGTAACCTAGGTGTAGTAGTATGCACTGTCTGTGAGGCAGTCATAATGGATTCTAGCCCTCGACTCAAAACCTCTTGCTCAAGCTTCTTCCAACTCCAACCAAACTTGCAACAAAATGCTCAACTCACACTCAGGTGCAAAATCACACAGTGAATGGTCAACAAACACAGTATCTGAATGTGGATCAAGATGCCATATTTATAGCCTTTTTCAAATTCAAACCACTAAATTCCCTCCAGATCTTCCTCATAAATGCAGATTTGGTGGAAATTTTCCCAGATATGCTCTTAAATGTGTTTCCCTTGCTCCTTTTAACGGTAATTTGATATATAATGGAAATGGTTTTAATGGAAGTTACAAGGTCAACAATATATATTGAATATTAAGCTGAAGATTTATTGACAACGACCTCATTATAATTGTAAAAGCATTGAAATAATGATTTGATATATATTGCAATGGTCACGCGACATTGCAATAGTAGCAATGTTGATATTTGGAGCAACGTTTGGAGTAGTGTTGAGGAGTAGCTTACTACATGTGGCAACATATATTATATTAATGTTATTTTTTTTCTTATTGTGACTCCCATCAAAACATGTGCAAGAAAGAAATACCATTGACACCATTAAGCTTAAAATGATACCAAAAACAACGTACAAAAGTGATCATTATAAGGATGAATATTCCCATTCAAATTGGTTTTGACCCAAAAGCCTTACCATCATATTTGTGACTTGTGAGCCTCGAGCCCTATCATAATATTTAGATTAGCCACATAAGAATAGGTTTGAACAATGGAGTTTTTCAATATTCCAGTAGTGAAGGATAATTATTGGGGTTGTGGAAAGAAGCAACAAAATTCAATAAAGGTACCACCAACTTTATATAGTACTTACAATGTCATATATATGGTAATGAAAACTCTTCATGAGTGTGGTTTTGTTGGTAGCCATGACAACTCATCCTCGTTTGTTCATAGTAGTGAATGTGTTAGTGTCAAAGCCTAATGATTGGCATTAGCAAGATATCAAATAAAGTTTACAAATAACTGAAATTTCACTGACTACTACGACAAACAAAAGTATGATCTTTCGATACCAAAAAATGTTCTTTGACCGAATTGGAGTAAGATGTTGCGTCATCATTATTATCCATAGCAGTGAAATCCAATATGCATAAATCAAAGTTGAATTTTTTCCAAATCTATGGAGGACCAACTAAGGATTGCCTCCCAGAAGGTGATGAAAAATTTAGAGTTGTGTGCACGCTTTACAAAAATGTTTTCTATGAGAATGTTAAAATCGTTGTTGGTTTCCTAGTCAAGTATAATAATAAGGTGTTGCTTTGCAAGTGGAAGATGCAACCATCTTATGGTCTTTTTATTTCCAACGGTTTTGTTCATGGAGAGAGTGAGAAAGATGGAGAAGATCAAGAAGTAGACCAAGTTGTAGAACAAACATCCAATGTAGTTGTTGGCTGAGCTCTCTAATGCCTCCTGATTTTCATTTTATTTGTTGCTCACGATCCATATCAAAGCATGTATTTGCTTCAAGATATTATATTTTTTCATATTATTGTTGATGTGTGAAGATGGCAGGAACTTTACTTGATGTTAGGTGATCATTTTTTGTTGAAATACTATATTTTCAAGGGTAAATAAAAGGACATATATGTGGATGCTGACAACGAAGAACCGAATTCCAAACTGAGCAAGTTTTGAGGTTGTGGATTCTCTTTTGCAATGGATGTCATTTCTCAAATACTTTCTAGTGGTAAGAAGCAATTGATTATATTGTCTGAAGAACTCATTATAATGACATGTTGCACATGGTTCTAAGATGCACATGATGTTAGTGGTACTGAGATGCACATGTTGATGGTGGTATTGGGGTGCACATTATTGTTTTCCTATTTTTCTTTGATCTGGGAGAGGGCTTGGCTAGTACATCAGTTGTAACAAGTGTATGGAATCATCCAAAGGAAAGTTGTATGAACACATACTCTATTGATAGCATATATATAGTTTGAAATAATTGATGACTGCTAATTTTTTTTCTTTCTCTTCACTTCCTTGCTTGGACATGTTCATTTCTTCAATATACAGAAAGGAATAAAGAGAGTAGTTTTCTAGATAATCTAAAAGATCCCATTATTGGAGGGCTATAATCATGTCAAATCAGAGATGTATAATGCATTAGAAGTGAAATATAGATTATGCAAGTGTCTTTATGGGTAAGATTTATTTCAAATAGAGGACTAAATGATACTTATTTTGTCTAGAGGAGATTGCCTAAACCTTTTGAAGTTGAACCATGTAATCTAATAATAGATTATTGCAAATTTGATGATGACTGGATCAATTTTTACAATTACTGGATATCCCTTGTTTTTTTCATTGTAATCTAGACCTCCTTGTCATTGATGTTAAAGAGGGAGGTATTTAGAGGTAAGGAGAAATGCTTCTCAGGAAGAAAGGGGGAGGATCAAAGTATTTCCATCGATGCAAAAAGGGAGATATTGTTGGAATTGTTGTCATTGATGGCAAAGGAACAAAAAGAGAAGTAAGAGAGGTATGAATGTTGATGCTTGTTATAGCTTGATGCACTATGGTTATGTGATATGCATTATGAAGTAGAGATACAAGGCAAGGAATTGATGTATGCACAAATGATGGTATGATTCTTGTGAGCGGAAAAGTAGAACAAAGAAAGTTTTAGAGAGGTGCAAGGAAAGGAAATATGATCCATTGAGTTATGATTATGTTGAAGTTATGTTTTGAAGGAGCTTTTTATTGCTTGCATATGCCTTTTTTTGCTATGTTCTATATTTTTTTATCGTTGTCATGCTTGATGGCAAGGTATGTTGCTTGATGATTTTTATGTTAGAAGTATGTGAGGAGGTATGAGTAGCAAGGTATGCTTCATATGTCATGTTTCAAGGGTAAAGGAGCAATACAATTAATGTATGCAAAATTGAACAGGTATTGGTGATGCAAATCTTGTGTTAATGCAGGTATTGTTATGCTTTGGAGGTGAAGGAGAACAACGTGTTATAGAATACTTTCATATGTTGTTATTACATGTTGAATTGTTTTCATATTGATGATATTGCATATATTGTTATGGAAAAGTAGAAACAAAGGAGGATGGAAAAGGGAGTCATTAGTGACATGGTTGGTTTAGAGTTCCTTGTTGGTTATGTATGCTTTCTAGTTACTAATGACATGATGCAAGGTAGATAAATGATGCAAAGAAAGTCAGTGATATAAGGCAAATACAAAGGCAAAGGCATGAATAATGTTTTTATGCTTGTGATGTGTTATAACTGCTTATGTATTGAGAATGTATGTTGCAAAGGCTATGGCTGATCTAATCATTACAAGTGGCTAAAAATAATATTTGGTGAAGCATTTATTTATTTTAATATTCAAAATTTTAGAAGGTGTGAAACAAATAAGTGGAATGCCAAGATACGTGTACTTTGACTTCATATTCATGTTTGGAATACCAACAACCATGAAACCCTGTTTATAAAAGTGTATGAGGTTGTAAGGCTAGATGGTTAGAGAGTTAGAGAATGTGAGAGTTGTTTGAGATGTTGTTGATTTCGTTATCTAGCACATATATAGAGCTTATGTAAATAATATTTGAGAGAAGAAGAACCAGAGACAGAGATGGAGGTATGCATAGTTATAGACCAAGTAAACCAACACTATATTTCTTGTATGTATCAGGGGAATGTAGTCTCCTTTCAAGTTGTAGCTTGATATATAACAGGTTGGATCCTATTGAGGTAGGAGCCTCCTGTAGGTTGTAGCTTGTGTAGATTTTCCAGTATATTCCACAACTCATGTAATTTCGTAAAACACAAGAGAAGAATCTATTCTACTCTCAAACAATGGAAACCAATAGATCGATGAAAAAATAATCAACAAGAGGAAGATAATCAATGGCACATAACAAAATAATTTCTCTAGGGAAGCCACTACTTAAAACCTCAACTATCTATTGCATTAATCAGAAATCTGAGTGAAAATACAAAAGCTTGTTCTCAATATAACAATTCCTACACAAGTATGATCAACTCTCTTCCTAACAAGCGCGCTCTAGCCAATACTTAGCCAATTATACTACCTGCTAAGCCCCTATTTACTTGTGCAATTCCTGTGAGAATTAGGCCATATTTAATTGGGAAATCCTTCCTCCATAACTATGCAATTCAAAACTAGGTCATTCTCTGATTGCATGCATGACTTGTATAACTTGGATCATCATACAACTGATAGTACAATTTCCTTGCACTCTAGTCTCAAATGGGTCTTTGTCTGAACTGACATGCATAATTTTCTCATGAGGGAATCCTCAGTTAGCTGGAGTAGCACTGAGGATGCACTAGTGCACCAACTCACTACTAAGCCTCTACTAGTTCCTCTAAGAGTTAGAGCTAGTTTAACTGTCTATAACTCAATCAAACTGTGTTATCTAATTAAAAATCAAATAAACTCATCCTGGACCCCTAAAATTTAGGGAGAACATATACATGACTACAGAAATACTTCCAACTTGAAATTACTAAGCTAATTAAGTCAATAAACCTAATTAACTATTTACAAGTTGCTATGAGAATAGAATTTGATTTTAATTCTCAGTTTAATTCAAGGACAAATTAAACTGGAATTTCTTGTTTCCATTTCTCAACAACCTGCATAAAACTAATGGGAATTGGAGCTTCCTTGTAATTCTTAGCTTTTAGAAAAATTGAGGTATTAGCCTCCTATAGGTTGGAGCGTATAGAAAATCAAATGTAATAAGGGAATAGTAGCTTTCCTTTACATCACAACAATAACAAAGTCTTGGTTTTTTCCCTTTACAGGTTTCCACTTATTTTCGGCGTTTATACATGATGCTTTTATGTGTTGATGTGATGTTTTGGTTCACATATTCATTTTTGTTCACAAATTAAGTTTGATGTTCATAATTTATTGAGTTTCTCATTTAACTAATCAAAATAAAAGAAATTTAAGGTCCACGAATGTACTAAAATAATTCACCCCCCTCACAGTTTAGTCAAGTTTTCATCACTTATTCATGTTTGGCACTAGTTATATACCATATTTGGCGTTAGGTGAGCCATTATACCTATGGATTCATGGTCCTAGATTGGGGGTGATTGGATGTAGAGATATTATAAGTAGTGTGGTTGATAGTGAGTTGGTACATCCAAGGTCTGCACCAAGTTAACATATTTTATTAGATAAGCATTTACAATATATTTTATAGCAAATATTTCTTTTTATGGATACGCCTTTTCTTGCTTGATATCTTGTTATTATGTCATGTTATGTGTATTTTATTAGTGATTATGGCATCAATACTAGTGGTGGGTGACATTGCCTTACCTGCACAACTGAGAGATGTTAAAAGTAGTGATTATGATCCGGATCTTGGGGGCAGGCTCCCAAGATCTAAAAAATTGAAACATCAGAAGAAAAGAGGAGTACACACAATAAAAAAACAATAGAGAAACATTTTTTTATTAAAATAGAGAATAATTGTGAAAGCTACATTGTAGTGGACAATCTGCGCTTTTATAAATTGACTTTTTACTTATAGCCTTTTTTTGTCACAATACCACGTGTAAATTCCATGGGTGGATATCACTTACAATACCATGGGTAAATTGATGCAGGAGTATCAAGACCCTCTTCATTTGTAAATATGGAACAAAAAGTGGGGTGTGATAATTTTCAATATTTTGTTATTTTTAATAAAATAGGGAGTGTTTTAGGCATAAAGCAGTGAATGTGGATCATTATGGGATAAGGAAAGCTTTTCTATTTTAGAACATGGAAAAAGATGGGAAAAAGCCTCAAGATGCTTTTTACCATATGTATGCATTGCATGTAGACTCTTAGAGCTTTTAGTTGAGTGATTATAGATCATGTTTAGTTTTATAAATTAGGAATCCTCAAAGACATTGAAGATCAGAAGAGAGAGAGAGTGTGAAAGGTTTTCTGGTTGGCAGCCTTCGGGCAGTTTGTAAAGGGCCATCAATTCCAATTATCTGGCCAAGTTTGTAAGTAATTTGTTTTATTTTAAATCATATATATATAGATTGGATGATTGTGAAATCACTGAACTTGTTTCATTAATCCGCCATTTCCATGATTGAGAAAGGTTTCTTAAAATGGTGATTCTTGTTCTGTGCATGGAGTAAGATAAAAAAAAAAAAAGTGTTATTAAAGTGGGCACTATCGTATGAAAGGGAAGAGCCGCGCCATTAAATGGACATGAAATTCCTGTCACGTAGATGAAACCTTTATAGTTATTACAATATACGCGTGGGATGTGTGTGCTATTTTGTGTGAACAGTGCTTGAGGATATGCGCAGAACTTTCAATTTTTTATCTGAAGATATATCATTGTGTGTATTAATTTATATGGCCAGCGCAACATCATGAATTGCTTTGGACTGATTCTCCAATGGCTGGAGGATTTCTCTTTATAAGTTTATGGAGCAGTTGTCCGCTGACAGAGCGTTTCTTAGCCATTCCAACCAGCAGGTAACATATTTGTTGTTGTAACTATACATCTGTACGCGTGGAGAAGGTAACATCTAGTACGCTTAATCGTGTGCATGGAGGCCAAAATATTAATACAATAACATTGCATAACCTGTGGATTTTAATCCCTATACATGCGTTGATCCAAAATGAAATTCGAGTCGTTGTTCATGTTAATCTAATTAGTATCCTGCATGTGATCTCTGGCAATTATGTTGAACGATGTATGGAATTAACCAGTAGGTAACATATTTGTTGTCGTAACTATACATCTGTACGCGTGGAGAAGGTAACATCTGGTATGCTTAATCATGTGCGTGGAGGCCAAAATATTAATACAATAACATTGCATAACCTGTGGATTTTAATCCCTATATATGCGTTGATCCCAAATGAAATTCGAGTCGTTGTTCATGTTAATCTAATTAGTATCCCGCATGTGATCTCTGGCAATTATGTTGAACGCTGTATGGAATTACCATTAATTGCGTGGGGAATTATGCTGAACGATGTATGAAAGTTTGGTATCATAGATTTGATGTCGCTGTAAAGATCACGGTTTTCAACTTATTTGGCTAGAAAGTTGGTTTGTGGGATGGTGATATAGTTGAAACCAGCACTCAATCGACTATGTTTAGGCTCGAATTCATTCTGGTTTTGAATGGAGAGTCAGAATAAAATTGCTCTTTTTTTTCTGCCTGGGAATCGAACCTTGGTTGTTGAGGCAAAGGTAGTGAGGAGCGCGCATGGGTTTTTTTTTTCATCTTATAATTTCATAGCTATTTGTGCAGAGTAATCATTATAAAACCCAGTGTGGCTATCATCCGAAGACCGATTGTTAAACGCTGGTTTTCATTATTTGTGTTGTGAAAGTAAGTATGTTGATGCTCCTCCTGTGAGCGGTGTCATTAAAAGAAATTCTGGGGGAATATAGAATGGAACGCTGATATTTAAATGAAAAAAATCCATGAAACTCAGAGTAAGTGTTTAAATGAATGAAAAGGTTGATTACTGGGCTGAAACATATTGAAGGTAGCTTCCGCAATGATAATGGCAGGGGTTGAATTTGCATGGTGTTAATATTTATATGCTGATTGCATGTGGATGTGCAGGACAGTAGAGGAAGATTCTGGGTTATTGCGGGCTTGGCTTGCATCAGGTGATAGGTATTGTAGACCAGCCCTGAAATAAGTGGTATCAGAGCAGGAATAGCTCTGTTTGAAGATTCAATTTTTTTTAGTTAAGTTAATTGCATGTGATTTTTGGAACTGACGAATATTATAGCAGAGAGTGCAGTGATAAAGGAGTCCAACAAAGGGATTTTAAGTGAATGTGGCAGAACCTAAGATTCAATAGAGGTTGAATAAAGTTGCAGATTAGAGAAGCCTACAGGAGCAGTGGAGGATGCTCGAAAGGTTTCAGAAGAGGACCAATGATTACCAAAAGACCAGATCTGGAGGGAAGGATTGGTGAGGTAAGTGGCAGCAAGAGAGGTTGTTGTGGCAGAGGCTTCATGCAACGGAAAAGTCATAAAGGAGAGAGCAGAGGTTCAGAAAGAGGCCACAGAAGAAAGAAGGAGAAATATGCCAAGGCGAATGGCATAAGACAACAGTTAACTCAGGAAGAGTATGAGAAAGAGAAAGCTGAGATAGTAGTTCATCTTGAGCTATTGATGGATTTGTTGCAGGAAAATGTGAAAGACCAGTGACATGGTTTACTGCTGAGGAAGAGAGTGAAGTGGCAAAGGCTAGAGCATAAAAGAGATTTACAGATAAGCATGCAGTTAACAGAGGAGCTGAGGAAACTTGGGCAGATGATGGATGTACAGTTGAGATGGGAAGAACTTAGAGCAGCTGAGTTGGAAGAGGAGGTTTCCATTGGTGAAACAGAGGAGAAGATCATTGATGATTTCTTGAGTTATTGGGTAAATCCAGATCAGCTGGATAATGTAAAACCGTGTATTTTGGTAGCTGACAATTGTGATGTGAGGACAGGTTTTACTGAAGAGGATGTGCCATCTTATGAAACTGTTACAGCACAAGAGGAAGTTCTTATGGATGTAGAAGAAGTGAATCAGTCTAAAGTGCAGATAAGGGAAGTAACAGTTGATACTGTTGAACATTTTGTGCAAACTGAAATTTTATGTATGAATGCAGGTGATGAGATGGTAACAACAGGAAGCTTGGCTTGGGAAAGTATTGAAGATTGCACATAAATATTCTCAAAGGAGATGACAGGTTTATGGCAGGAGTTAAATGTTCTAGAGAAGAGACTAGAAGTACAGAGGATAAGAATTCAGAATATAAAGGCTGAGACGAATGAAGATAAAGAGGTTTATTTTTATGAACCAGAATACAGATGCATTCTCGGAGAAGATGACGTTGAGGATAGACTGAGCGATAATCTCAAGAATGATTGGGATCAGTATACTGAAATGCTGGCAGAGGGAAGTAAGGCACTGATGCCTTATGATTTTTATTCTAACAAGTGTTTTGTGAATGCAGGTATCATTGCAGAACATTTGACTCAGTTGAGGAGAGAAGAAGTTTTCTATTCTAGAAGACAAGAGGGCATGGATGATTGGGTGGCAGTCAGAACAGAAACAAGCATAGAGGCAAGAAGTCAGCAGTATAAAGACTTATTAGACAAAGAAATTGATTTAATTAGAAGAATCATGTTGAAAGGGTCTCAAAGGAAGACATCAGCAAGGAAGAGAAGCAGCAGAAGCAGCAGCAAAAGGAAGATAGCAAAAGATTGCGAGAGTGCAGCTAGTGGAGCAAAGCAGCATAAAGTGTGGAGACCTGGAGAAGAACAACAGAAAAAAGCAACGGCAAATGGAAATTTGCAGCACAAGGTGTGGGATCCAGGCATACATATATCCCAACACATGATCAGGGGATCATGATTAATTTTAAGGTTGGGTGTATGATGTAGGAGCATCAAGACCCTCTTCATTTGTAAATATGGAATAAAAAGGGGGGTGTGATAATTTTAAATATTTTGTTATTTTTATTAAAATAGGGAGTGTTTTAGGCATAAAGCAGTGAATTTGGATCAAAATGGGACAAGGAAAGCTTTTCTATTTTAGAACAGGGAAAAAGATGGGAAAAATCCTCAAGATAATTTTTACCATATGTAAGCATTGCATGTAGACTCTTAGAGCTTTTAGTTGAGTGATTCTAGATCGTGTTTAGTTTTATAAATTAGGAATCCTCAAAGACATTGAAGATTAGAAGAGAGAGAGAGTGTGAAAGGTTTTCTGGTTGGGAGCCTTCGGGCAGTTTGTAAAGGGCCATCAATTCTAATTATCTGGCCAAGTTTG
>APFE030306706.1:0-12179 GCA_000404065.3 Pinus taeda
ATAGGATTACCCAAACCCACGGAGGTAAGTGAAAAATGAGATGAGATATCCCCACCCCGACACGAAAGCAGAGAAGTGCCATGTTCAAGAGCGACATACTGCCGACACGACAATAATTATGGTTCCAAAAATTTTCTTTTCCCCCACCATTTCTAGCGAGTACCCCAATTATTTTTAACAAGCTTGATGGGGATAGCATATGCTTGTGGTGCGTCATTTCAACAAAATCCGATGTCATCAGGTTTTAACGAGTCTGACAAAGGAAGAACTCGGCGTCTTTTCATGTTTAGAGAGTTTGAAAAGACAGCAAAAAAGGAAACTCCAGGGGTGTCCTTTTTCGTAAAGTTGTGTCTCTCGGACCCGAAAAAAGTATAAAATAATGCCCAAAAGAACCGCCCGACCATTACGATCGAGGAGTACTTTTCATAAATAGTGATTTCGACCTAAAAACGTAAAAAAGCGATCAAAACCACGTCGTTTCGTAACCATTAACGAGTTTGAAACGACAAAAACCGGGTAATCTTTTTATGTTTTAACGGTCGACAAAAGAACTTAAAACAACCGCCCCTTAGTAACGTTTAACGAGACAAGAGGAATAACTCGGCAATCTTTTCCTCTTTAAAAGGTCAGGAAAAGAGCTGAAAGAAGACCATAAAGTAACCTTTTCTCATGTTTTACCGAGCTTGAAAAAGTTGAAAAAAAGCTCGTTTGATTGCGTTGAGTTGCACCAACCCCTGTCATCATACAAAAACAGCGTAAAACCCACTTCGACATGAAAAATATCCCAAAAATACTCAAAAATATCATTTCTAATGTATTTTTAGGTCGAAAAATGCTATAAATAGTGAAATGGTAAAAAATAAACTTACTTTTTACTTTTTACCTTGTGAGTTTACTATTGGAGGGTTTTTTGGTGCAAATTTCAACTGCTGATTGCGATCAATCCATGAGACCATTCGAGCCGCCGTCTGCAACAGGTAAGAGGCCTCATCCTTAGCTCTGTTTTCATTCCATTTTTTAAGATTTTTGTCCATAATTCAGTTCCCTGCAAGGGGATTTGCAAATTTATAGGGTTGCGCCATTGGCGCGAGTTTTCCGCACGGGACCGCGCCAATGGTGTTTTTCCCCTAAAGGGGTCGCGCCATTGGCGCGACTGTTTTAGAAACAGTCGCGCCAACCGCGCGATCTCAATTTTCTACCAATTTGACCGATGAAATTGCAAAATTTTCTTTACTTTAGGTTTCATCAATGATCTAATGATTGAAATTTCACCTTTGGTTGCAGGGTTTTGTCAGAATGGTTCTAGAATGGAAAGAACGAGAGCATAATGACGTGGATGCCATGGCATTGGAGGATGATGACTGTATGAATGCTCTGAGAGACTGTGGCTTGAAGAAATTCTTCCCCACCTCATACCTACGTGCACAACCTGAGCTACTACGTTTTATCGTGGATGCTTGGGATACAGAGGATCAGGGTATTTCGCCTGAAAGACCAGACATTGGAGTTAGATGTTTCCGATGTCTACTTTATCACTGGACTATCACCGGCAGGTGCACGGCCCATCTTGACTGTAGTCCCCTTCTGAGAAAGATAGGGAGGTGATGGAACGAGTGTGTCCTGGGGCACGGTTTGGAGCAAACAGCAAGAAGGTAGATATTAACACGGTGCCCGACCTGGTACTACGAGTGATCTTATTCACTATCACCCGGACAACTGGGGTATAGGCGCCCCACGAGGCCAGCAAAAATCATTTGCTGCTGGCCACTAAGTGTCTCCAGCCTACACTGTTTGATTGGGCCACGACAGTGACAACCAACATCAAACGGCAGCTTACTAAGTGTAAGCGTGATGGGAACAAACAGTTCGGATATGGATCGATCGTGGTGACTTTCTTCCTGGAGCGACTGCCGATATTCCGGGTACATGGAGGTATAGTGGCAGATCCAGTGTTACGGGAACCGAGGTTGCATCGATGGGCAGAACTCATGCCCAGAGGAGGAGGGGGCCAGCAGATGTCCTGGAAGCCCGAGTTCTTTATCTGGCTCCGTCACCAGATGATTGTCATTGAGGACTGGCCCTATGCGGGCACGGATTTCACTGGAGATCCCGATCTCCCTCTGCCTGCCGGAGAGGACTGGGACGAGGAGCTAGGTGAGAACTCTTTGTTTTTAACGTTTTTATGTATTTAAGTTTTTTTTTGTTTTGTTAATACATGGCTATCTCTTACAGCGTCTATATATGTATACATATGTTGGTGCAGAGCGACCAGCTGACTTGCCTCATAACGTGTGGAGAGCACAACCTGCAACGGACCCTCAGGTAGAGGGTGAGGACGATCTAGTATAGAACCTTGAGGCACTTACTCGAGGTATTCCAGATTATGGCAGATTGGCGGACGTGCCTAGAGCGTACCAGAGGCACACGGTGGGAGTATCTACTCGCGTCGATCGTCTGTTGAGACGTTTGGTGCGAGCGGTGACATGCTATCATGAGCATCACCGTGATTAGACGCCTAGGTTTTCTTTTTGCATGTTTTTGAGGAACACGTTGTCAACAGCTGTATGGGCTTTGGACATGTATTATTTTTTGGATTATGTAACGCGCAGGGCGCAAACATTTTGACACACACGTATATATATACATATGTTTATGGTTCATTATTGTGTTTTCATGTGCTTGCTTGCATAATGTTTTATTTACAAATTACGCAAATGTCTATCTAATACATGATTGGCCAATGCATCAGATAATGTGTTTAATTGTCGTGGAATATGTTGATATGTAATGAACTCAAAATTCCTCTCTAACAATCTTACACGTAGATACAACCTTAGAATATGATGGTCTCTGACGGAATAATGCCTATTGAGCTGGAGGATGACAAGTTGAGAATCCAGGTTTACCACCAATGCCCGAATGCCGAGATTAATTGCTTCAGTGAGGAGCTCGATTACAGCACAATATTCGGCGACATTATTAGTGGTACGACTCAAACAGACACCTTGAAGATCTATCAACTCACCATGAGGATCATAGATCACCCACACCGCAGAGGACAAGTTGCGAGTACTGCGGCAGGCACCATCAGCAAAACCAATATAAGGCGTATTAGACATCTGCAGAAGAAGTGAAAGACACAATAAGCAACAATCAAGCCTATTAAAACTGACACACATACACAACACACTTGCTGGAGTACATGTATATACAAAATGAAGTGTACCAGCATCACGCATAGTACTTTTTCAAATACAGCCTGTTTCGGGGCTGTGCGAGAGGGTTCCCTTCATAATCAATTAGCTCATAAGCCCCTTTCTGCAAAACTTTCTTGACAATGTAAGGGCCTAGCCACATAGATTCGAGCTTTCCTGCTCCTAGCTTATCGTTTGCCTAATCGTATAGCAGAACTAAGTCTCCCTTGACAAAAGAACGTGGATGTACAGTCTGGTCAAAGTGAGATTTGACTCACTTCTTCTGTGTTTCGATGGCCAAAGAGGCTAGGCGACGAGTCTCATCTAGCCGTTCCAGATAAAGGAGACGTTCTTCTAATGGGGTGGTGTTGGGAAGTAGCTCGACAGCTAATCCTAACGAAGGGATTTCACACTCGATTAGAAGGGTAGCCTCTAGTCCATAGACTAGTTGAAATGGAGTGAAACCAGTGGCATCCTTCACGAAGGTTCAGTAAGCCCACAAAGCAGGGAACAACATCAAATGCCAGTTAGACTTGTGCATGCCAATGGTACGCTGAAGCATTGTAACCAAAATCTTATTGATCGCTTCAACTTGGCCATTGGAATGAGGGTAGTACAGAGTAGAACTATCGTGCTTTAAGCCTAGCTGGGTTGTTAGTTCCATCATCATATGATTCCGGAAATGCTTTCCGTGATCAGTGACGATGGCTTGAGGGACACCAAATCGCGAAATAACGTGGTTGAATAAAAATTACGCCGCTGTGTGACCGTCTTCAGTCACTGTAGGCATCGCCTCAGCCCATTTAGTGAAGTAATCGACGGCAACGATGATAAACCCATGGCCCCCGGCCGAGCGAGGGTTACAGGTCACATAATCAATACCCCATTTTGCAAAAGGGCCGACGGTAACAACAGGGTGAAAAGGAGCGGGGGTGCTCGCATCTTCCACTGGAATATCTGGCACTCATGATAGGAACAGACAGCAAGAATGCAATCCTTAAAGATAGAGGGCCAAAAGTAGCCAGCACGGAGGATTTTTTGGGCAGTTGCATATCCGGACATGTGACCACCACAAGCACCTGAGTGGCAGTCATTCAAGACTCGCTCAGCTTCCTCATGAGTAAGACAACGGCAGAGAACAGCGTCGGCGCCGAGGCAATATAAGGTATCCCCAATGATACGATATGGTTGAGATTGATGACGAATCCTTCGCCGAGCGTCTTTAGACAAGCCCGGGCGAAAGGAGGACATTTGCAGATATATAATGATGTCACCGTACCAGGGGTCGAGGGTGCTGATGAGAAACAAAGTCTCATCCGGAATTTGATCCTCTGTATGAGAGGGCGAAGAAGATGGCAAAGAGCAAATTAACTCAGCAAAAACGAGCAATTTCTTTGACTTGGCGGTAGCGAATTCCAAGTCAAACTCTTGGAGGATGACAATCCACTTTGAGTACTTGCCCCCCAGCAACTGGTGTGACAAGATATACGTCATGGGGTTGCAATCGGAAATCACAGTAGTAGTGCGCAGAAAAATATAGTGACGGAAACGTTGGACAGCGTAAACGATCGCTAACGCCAACTTCTCGACATAAGCATATCGAGCTTCCGTATCTAAAAGGTTTCTATTGAGATAATAGATAACATGCTCAGTGTCATCGTCGTCGGTTTCAACAAGAACCATGCCGATAGTGGTGTCGGCGGCAGCTAAATACAGGGTGTAGTCACGATGATAGTTTGGAGGGCGAAGCAATGGAGCATAAACAAGGAGACCCTTGATTCGTTCAAAAGATTCTTGAGCCATGGTATCCCAATGAAAAGGGACATCTTTTTTAGTTAATCATGTAAAACCTTTACCCACCTCGGCATAGTTTGGAACGAAACGACGTAAAAAATTCACTTTACCTTGCAAGCTCTGCAATTGATGTAAGGTAGCAGGGGGAGGAAGATCGACTATGGCTTCGACTTTGAGGGTATCCAGTCGGATGCCCTCGCGGGAGACGACAAATCCTAGAAGTTGACCCGATTCTACGCAGAAGACACACTTGTGAGGATTAAGTCTGATTCGGTAGTGTCAACAGCGAAGAAATATCTTGCGAAGGTGAGTAGGGTGGTCCTAATGCTTAGCTGAATGAGCTGGAAGATCATCCAGGTATGGCTATACAATGTGTCGTATGCCATGAAAATCGTAGGACATTGCACGTTGGAAGGTAGCACCGGCATTTTTTAGACCGAAAGGGAGCTTATTATAGGCAAAAGTACCCCATGGACAGATGAAAACGGTCTTGTGTTGATCAGCGGGAGCAATATTGATCTGGTTGTAACCAGAAAAACTGTCCATAAAAGAGTACATCTCGCTTCCCACACACTCGTCAATAATCTGATCAATGAATGGTGTGGGGAAATTATCTTTAGGACAGGCCCGATTAATATCACGATAATCGACACAAACGTGGATAGTTCCCTGTTTCTTAGTGACAGGTACAATATTAGAAACCCAATCTGTGAGCGGGATAGGTTAAATAAAACCGGCTTTAAGAAGCTTCTCTACTTTGGCCTTGATCGCTGTAGCCTTTCGGGGGTGTACCGGATGTAAACGTTGACGAACAGGCTTAGCACCTGGGTACGTGATGATTTCATGCACCACTATGCTAGGATAAATGCCGGACATTTCTTCATAGGACCAAGCAAAAACATCACGAAATTCGCGAAAAAGGTTTGAATAAAGTCGAATCTCCTCTGGAGTACAAGCGACTCCAATGTGAATGTGTTCGACGATCCCTGGTTTGAGCGAGATGTCGATGGGCTGCTGTTGCGTAATTTTTTCCATATTACCTTCAGAAGAGGCTTGATAAACTTGAACAGGTGACTGAAGGATTGGAAATGGGAAACGAGGAGCAGACCGCTGGATACAATTGGGCATATCCTGGGGGCCAGAGAGAAACGAGGAACGATGGTGGGTATCATGCCAAGGAGGTTCCTCGAGAGACATAGTCTCAATAATAGCTTCGTCAGAAGAAAATGTTTCTTTTAAAGGATCCGAAGAAGTTGGATCTACAAGCCCTAAGGATGGAGCGAACGTGTGGAAAACCTTGCTTGAGAGAGCAAGTTCAGAAGAAGGAGCCGATGCAGCTATGATTTCGACGTAGTTGAGTTCGACAGGACTCAACGGCATCTGGTCGCCCCAAGAATCTACTTGGTTGATGGGAGGAAGGATCCACGGATCAGAACAAGTATAAATCATATTGACGAAAGCGACATTCGGAGGCGGGGCTGGAAAAACACCCATGAGGGTGGGATCTTTGAAAAGCCCGTGACCCAGACTCTCAGTTGATTTGGAGGTATGCTCCACAAAAGGGATAGATCCTTCTGAAGAGGAAGCGAAGAATGACAGCTGGTTGACAGTAATAATCTTCCCTTGGTGAGGGAAACGAATGATACGAAAGAAAGATGAAACGACAGCTTGCATTGCATATATCCAGCTGCGTTCGAGAAGGAGGTTGTAGGTTAGAGTAGCATCAACGACTTCAACTTCCATCTCGACCATTTTCCCTTCCAAAGAGATGGGTAAACGTGGGAGTATACCATAAGGATGGGATGCTCTTCCATCAAAAGCTTCCAAGGTGGTGGGAGACTGATGCAACGTCGGAGATCCAATAGCTTTCCAACAAGCAACAGACATGATGCAAGTTGAAGCACCTTCATCAATGACTTTGCGATGGATAGTTTTCTTATCAATAATGACCTGTATAAGGAATGTAATTTGGGGAGGTAGTCTCTGTGTATGGAATTCTAAGTCGAACGTAATTAAATCTGAGTCAGCCGGGTCTATGCCACCGATAGCGGATAGAAAGGACTGCCTCTGAGAAGGGCAGCTCTGGAGAACTTCTAAAGCGGACATAGCCGATGGAGTCTGGGCTAAATCCTCAACGATATTGTAGTGCTGAGAAGCACGGGAATTTGGGTTGTAAGAAGATTTCTGGAGTACTCCTTTTGGAGGGGGTTGAAGAGGCGTTTCAGTACTAGGTCTCTCGATATGGAGAGGGCTTGAACTGAATGGAGGAGCACTAGGGGGCACCTCAGGCTCTTTCCCGGTAGACGGATAATCCTTTGTTCGAGTACCGATATTAACAGGTATTGTTCCCGCCATGAACACTTGGGAACCGAAGGAAGAGGGAGGTTGAGAGGGGTCAGCGACCATTTGAGTTTGCTGTGAGGAAAGGGTTCTTTAAAGCACCCGCAAGGACCGAGGAGTGCCTTTCAACAAACGACTAATTCGGACCACCGAGGGCAGCCTTTTGTATAGTGATCCTCATCAAAGATAAGACAAGGATACTGGGTTTGCGTTTGGCACTCTCCTCAGATTGAGGTTTAGGGGGTTCCTGTTTAGGTTGTTCTGGCTTATTTTTCGCTTTCCCTTTCTTTTTTGCTTTCGAGGCTTTGTCTGTCGTGGTGGACTGAACGACGTTAACCTTGGAAGTAGTTTTAGAGGTAGGTATTACCTGAGAAGTAGTTTCAATTGGAGCATTTGACTTCTGCTTCCCAGGATTCACGGAATTTTTCTTAGAGGATGAGCTAACATACCCAAGGACGCCGTCAACAGTAGGTGTTGGCGGGGCTTTGGATGTTCCTGGTCTAGGGGCATCAGGAAAATAATCATACAATGTACCTGACTGAGAATAAACCAAGTCGAGATATTGAGCACGTGCGATAGCTTGTTGTTCAGTTACACACGTTCCCATAGCAATTTCCCGAGCTATTGGAGGAACGAACGAAGTCGTGAACCAATCCATAAGAAGCTGGTCGGGAATCCAAAATTTAATCATACATCTACGCCTTCTCCATTCATGGATGTGATCAAAGATATGCGTAGCTGTTGTCTACTTTAAGGATGTGAGGAGGTGTGTGCCTGTTTCATAACGAATGGGCAACTGAAAATGAGTGAGGAATGCCATAGCCAATGAGTTGAAATCCTGAAAAGATCCGCGATTGAGCTCAATATACCACTTAGTGGCAGAGCCAGTGAGAGTCCTTTGAAAAAGGGGAAGCCAAATTAAATCATCAAGCCATGAATTGGATGAACACCAGAGATGATAGGTCATGACATGAGCTTGTGGATCTTCATTAGCTTTACCATCGAATTTTGGACAGTCACCAGGAATTTTGGTCGGAACCAGAGGCCAATAAGGATTATGAATAATTGGATCATTAGTCAGTTTGGACACATCCGGTAATTCTAAAGTCGCTAAGAACGGTAACTGAGGATTGAAAGACATCTGGGGCGGCTGGTAGGATGGAGCACCCAGGTTCCAACCAAGTGGTGGCTGCCCCCATGGGCTTTGCCCTGACGGATTTGGCCCCATGGTGTGTTGGCCGTAGGGATTTGTGTTTTTCCCCCCAGTGTATGGATTACCAAACGATGCTGCAGAAGCACCATATGGTTGTTGATAATTCTGGTAAGGGGCAAACAAAGGTTTCCCTTGAGGTTGTTGATAACCGTATTGTGGTGGGACCCCAAATTGAGCTTGAGACCGAGGCTGAGTTTGATAAAATGTTTGGGATTGAACTCCAGCCTACATTTGAGGACCAGATGGATTTTGGGGTCCCACTTGGGGCCAAGGGCCGGGTTGAGCAGCGCCAGTAGACTGTCCAGTAGGTTGAGATATCTGAGCAGAAGGATAACCTTGCTGACACTGAGGTTGGCCTACCTGCTGATACTGAGGTTGACCTCCTACTGATACTGAGGTTGCTGTTGTGCAGCAGAAGGTTGTCCTAACATACCAGATGGCTGAGTGGGCTGGGCAGGCGGTTGGGCCAACTGTGTTTGAGGCTGACCGGCTTGCCGAGAAGATTGAGTATACTGGACAGTTGGATGACCAAGTGGTTGGGCAGCTTGTCCAGAAACTTGGGTATACTGGATGTTGGGTTGATTTGGGTTAACAAATGATTGACCAGTTTTTCCACTATGAGAGCCTTGCTGGATACCAGGTTGAGCTTGCTGAGTGGAAGGTTGGCCTGGATTACCAGTAGGTTGCGTATGAGAGGTGAAAAAAGGACCACTAGAGGCAAAAGGGTTTCCTTGGAAGGATTGTCCTTGTAGGTTTTGCTGAGGTGGTTGTTCGGGTTGCGCATACGATTCTTGACCACCATGATAAAAGGTGGAACCCCAATCTATTCATAGCGGAACTGAAACCTGTATAGCCGATTGACCTGTCCAAGTCCCAGGAGGTGGTAGATACTGATCGTATTGCCCTTCAAGTGTGACATTCGATGTAGGATCAAAACTTACGAATAAAGAGGTCGAAGGTCGACTAAAAATAGGGGTCGAAGAAGCCACAGATAATGTTGGAGGGGTTGTGACTGAGGTAACAGCTGTACCGCGATGTTGTGGAGTCAAAGGCTCCGTATTGGAGAAAATGTGTGGTGACCAAATAGAAGTCAGAAAGGGAGGTGACAGAAAATTATGCAATGCTCTATAGCCAGGAGGTAGTCCCCCAGTAGGAGGAGTTCTACTAATAGGTGTAGATTCCATTGTGGTGGGAATCTCGTCCCCTGGCACACCGGATTCGTCAGTCGTAGTAGGGGATGTGTTTTACATATCAGAAGGAAATGGTTGTTGAGGAGAAATGTATTCCCAAAAAGCGATACCATTTTGAGAAGGTTCCCAAATAGGGTTCGAATAAAATTGGTAATTCTCGTCACCTGGAGCACAAGAGTTAAGCGGTTGTATACTTGGAACAATAGGAAGAGTTTTACTCACAACCGGTATCTCGGGAGACGAGATTGGTAATTCCGCCAGGATGGGACTTCACAAAATCCTAGGGAATCTAATGAAACTAGACCCTACTCAGACTAACGCAAACAAAATTTAACCGGGTTATATGTTATCATGGTCAAATAAATTTTAAGACACTGAACTTGACCTTTTCATTTTTTAAGAGTCGAGAAAAGGACAAAAAGATGACTCTAGTCTCCTTCGAATATTTAATGAGCACGAAGTGACAAGACCCTCACTTACACCTTTTCTTTTAGGGAGTCCGAAAAGGATCAAAAGTGACTGCTCTGGAGATTCTAAGCAAAGGGTTTACCAAGCAATCTGTAAAACTGCTTATACACCTTGGCAATCGTATGAGAACCAAGGACTTTCTGTACTGCAGTCAATCTTCCTGAATGCTGTGTTCGGTGCGTTACGACTCACAAGGCGGCAGACTCGGCTTCCTATGGATAAAGGATGCAAACCTAATGGAGTCTCCCCATATATACGCGACGGTACGTGGGAGCCCAATCCGTACTAGCACTTATCGTCTCACCGTGGAGGAATCACCCAACCACTCAACGTTAAGATACCAGGTTTAAAGACGCCGGAACACGTCTCCAGCCTAGACCTCTAGATGTTCTCGTTAAGTTCCAATGCGTTTTTAGGTAAATTTGGTTAATTTTACAGTTGATCTTGAATTAGGTTTGAGTTTGAGGTCCTACCGTATGATCTCTCAAAAAAACACCTAAATGCAACTATATGCCAAAGATCATCATTTCGTTCGATGAATTCTAGCTAAAAGAGAGTTAAGGATCTTTCAAACAAACAAAACGAATTCAAGAAATCACGCAACCTAATGCAACTAACAGCAAGGAAACGAAACTTTTCTTTTGAAAGCACAAAATAACGAAATGCTCTTTTCCTTTCAACTATTAATGCAAAAGATACTAGTTTGCTCTACTTTTCCAATGACATAAAAGTTCTCTTAAAATGAATTAGAGAGATAGCAACACTAAGTGAAGAGCTAAATCACTCAATGCATACACAAGACAATTCCCAAGTCACTAAAACCAGTTTCCCAAATCAACGGAAAACAAAGGCTTATGAGCTATTGTAATCTAAGCTCAAGAAGACAATGAGGAATTCAACGGAGGAAAGCAAACCGCTTGGAACACAATCAATTACTTTCAACAATCACCGAACAAACGTGAAAAAAAAACGAAGTTGGCTGGCCAACTAAGAACACCAAATCCCGGACGGGAGGCTAGACACACACACGACCACTAGATGCCCTAGGGTTTGAGTGTGAAATCAATGGAGATAAGCGAACACCCAAAGGATGAGAGTCCACGACCAGACAAACGATGGTTTGACACGCTTCAGTAATCACAAAAGTGAAGACAAAACATAAACCAAGCAACAAGAGCAAAAAGGAAGGCTTTGCACAAACCGAAAACAAGCGATAAACGAGCTCTCGTGGAACAAGGCCTCGCAAGCAAGCGAGCCACAGTTCAAACAAAGTTATCAAGCCAAAAGCCAAGTAGAAAAAGCAGGGGAAAGCCAAAACCAAGAGGTTCAGTAGGTCAATTTGGACAAAAAGAATTTTTACAGGATCAGCGCGGGTGACCCCACAGCAACAAGGCGATGACAGAAAAGTGTCTGTAGCAACTTTGCGCTGTCAGCACGGAAGGACACGAATAAAGGGCGTTGGCCCGAAAAGCCAGGTCAGCGCGACTGTCTGAATATACAAGCGCGATGACAGAGACAACAAAGAAGACGGGATGCGATGTCAGTGCAGCTGTTTTAAAATAAAACGCGCTGAGGCTGAAAAACAAATAAAGTTGAACAAAAACTTCCAAACCAAAGCAACAGGCTTTCAAGGCAATTAAGGTAGTCCTTAGGACAAACCCAGAAACAAACCAACAGCAAAACAATCCCCAAACCTTGACAAAGGAGCAATAATCAAAACAAAGGTGACATACAAAGAGGCTTTGGCTCCCCAGCGGAGTCGCCAAATTGTTGGAGAGGTAAATCCCCTCTACGGATAGAGGCGATCCCTACTAGCCCAACAGGGGTCTAGCAACAATCAAACAATGCTACACTGCAGGTTCCTAGTTGTAATAAACAAGTGGGTAAAAGAAACCTACTTGGATTCCAACGCTATGTTTGTCGAAGAGATGATCCTCTCGCTCCTTTGCTCCAGCCGATCACAATTCTCCGCTATCCTCG
>APFE030306706.1:12676-47724 GCA_000404065.3 Pinus taeda
TATATGTTCCAAACTAGCTGCTCATGGGCAATGGAGGAGGCTTATAAAGAGAAGGAGTCTCCATGAATAGGTAAGGGATGAGCTTTCCCCCAAGATAAGTGGATGGTCAGTCGAACAGACATACCAGAGAAATGATGGCGACCTCAACAATGCTAACAACCAAGTCTGGAGGGATCTGGAAGGTTGGTTGTTAGAACAAATTCGCCCAAACAGGATTAGCGCGGGTGAGACACTGAGCTGGCGCACTGACATCGCAGATCAACTATAGAGGAGGTCTGGTCAGCGCCCAACAGGACAAACGGAGGGCGCGCTGTCCGTAAAATGGGACCAGCGCGGAAAAGACGTGTTCTTCCACGCTGGCAGCGCAGCAGTAACACTGACCTCCGCCTGTCAGCGCGGTTATTTAATTAATAGACGAGATGATTCATTTAACTTAGGCAAAGAGGGTTTTTTAGCCATTTTGAGGAGCATGAGCATAGGTGAATATGGTTTCACAACACAGTAGGGAGACTGGCATGATGGCAGTGACATTTTACTGTGTAACAATCCTCTTCAATATGAAAATTGCTCTATCTACATCAGTCATTACTTGGTTTACAGATAAAAAACAGGGGACTCTCACAAATCAGCTTTTAGATGTACTCAGTTGTCATAGGAAGAACCTCTGCTGCCAGTAGGCATCCATAGCCTTGACAGGGTTACCTTTTAACCAGCAATGATTCAGTATCCCATCTAGATAGAAGTGAAAATTTTAAAGATAAGTTCATATTCATATACTTATTTTCCTTTTCATTCTTTTCTACACAATTCTCTTTTCTTTATAAAATTTCATTTTTTTGTTCTTAAAGGCCATTGTCTTGGTTTGGTGGCTAAAATTGACAACGCCACTCACTAGTTGTAACATAACTGAACAAGCTAGATTTTGATGAGACCCCTTGTCTTTTGATTGATACAATCTCAAGCCATTACCCTGTTTTGATATGTAGTATTGGTAATTTCAACTTGTTATTTCCCTATGATCATGGTAAGTCAGCTCTTGGTGAGACCTCTTATCCTTTAAGTTTAAGAATATTTTAGAATTACACCCTAAAAAGTGAAATCTTACTAGATGGGGAGAATCATTTACTCCTTAAGAGTTTCTAGATAACAATCATAGAGTTAAATATGCTATCCTATAGAGAGGCCTTGCTTTGTTACAGATACTTTTCTTGACTGATGGTAGAGCAAAGGTTTCTTTACAAAGTTGAGTTTTTGCAAAGGACAAGTAATTTTGGTAGAGAACAAGCAATTTTAGAGAGATAGAAATTAGCTCATGCTTTAAATGTAAAAATCATCTTCTCGACATCCTCTACTTATGCAAGCGAAAAGTCAAAATATAAAAGAGATTATTATTGTAAAGCCAAAAGTAAATGCTACTCCACTTTTTATTTTTCTAAAAAGTAAAAGCAATAGTATACAAGGGATAGAAGAGGTTATCTTCTATGAAAAATATTTCTTCAAGATTTGCCCATCGATAAGCAGAGAATCTCTCGTGCCTAATAAATCTTGCAATAAAAAGGTTGATGGGCCTATTTGTTCCACAATCTGAAATGGGGCAAGCCACATTCTTTGGAATTTGGTATTCTTAACTTTTTCCTCGTGTGCTTTATCCCACTTCAATACCATGTCTCTAAGCTGAAAGGATTTTGAACTTATAGAATTTGCATCAAATGAAGATTTGACTAACTGTTGATGACATGCGTGTGTGATTTTGGCTTTTACCTTTTCTTCTTCGAGCTTAAGGATTTGTGATTGTCTTACTTGCATAGAAGAGGAAGGGGTTTCTTCAATAAGGTGAACTAGGGCTAGAGAGGGAACAGCTAAATTTGTATGGAGGACAACTTCATTCCCATAGACCAAATTAAAAGGAGAAGTGCCTATTGAGGCCTTCTGTGCTATTCGATTTTCCCATAAAGAAAATATTAAAGCTTTATGCCAGTTTTTTTTAGTTTGATCAACGGTTCATTTGATAATTCTTATGAGATTTTTGTTTGTAGATTCAGCCAAGCCATTTCCCTGAGGATAATAGTTAGTAGATTATTTAAGTTTAAAACCTCTTTTAAGAGTAAATTATGTCATAGCATTTCCTGAAAAATAAGATGCATTATCAAACATGAGGGCAGATGGCAGACCAAATCTGGTAATAATAAATTGACCAATAAATTTAATGATCTTTTCACAATTGGCTACCTTAAGTGGAATTTATTCCACCCACTTTGTTTAGTAATTAGTTGTTGCAAGGATATATTTATGCTGCTTAGACGAGTGAGGAACGATCTCACCTATTATGTCTAGTCCCCATTGTTCAAATGGTTGTTCAATGTTGACTGGCTATAATGGTAATGCAGGTTTCCTCTGTCTCCTAGAAGTTGTTTTACAAACTTTACATTTCCTTACATAATTGTGTGTATCTTTAAATAAGGTTGGCCAATAATAGCTAGCGTGCCGAATTTTATGTGTGGTTGTGTCCCCTCCAAAATTTCCACTAGCTGGTCCATCATGGAGTTCCTGCAAAACCTTTTCTGCCTCCCATTTTTCAAGACATCTAAGCAGAATAGAATAATAATTTATTCTAAACAACACATTATTGATGATTTGGTATTGTATATCTCTTGGCCTCAAAGCCCTTTTACTTTTGTAACTTAGTTGCATATGGGCATACCCATTTTTAAAATAAAAGATGATATCATCATATTTGGATTCAGTGTCCTTAAGGCTCGCCTCATTTACTTGTATATCATCACCTGAATCTTGTAGTGCTGGTAAGTTGGATGCTCCTGCTAACATTTTGCAAAAACCTTGACCTTTTACAATTTAGCTGGTCTGATCTCAATGTCATATTCTTGCAGTGTTGTTACCCAATTTCCCCTTTTCTCACCTACATCCCTTTGTATTAATATATTTCTCACTGCTCTGAATGGGACTACTACCTTGGTGTGGGTTTTGAGGAGAAAAGGTCTAAAATTCTTTATTGATTTGAAAACAGTGCAAGCTTGTTTTTCAACATCTGAATAGTTTAATTTAGCCACCTATAGATTGGAGCTAAAGAAATAAATTGGTGCTTTGGCTTTGTCATCATTGATCTGTGTTAATATCATTTCATATGATTTCTTGGAAGAAAAGGTATATAAAATTAAATGATTAGAAAAATTCAGAGTTGCTAAAGAGGGGGAATTTATGATTTCTTTTTTAATCATATTAAAAGCCTCATGCTCTGCATGTCCCCATTTAAAAAGAGATTTTTTCTTAAGCATGGATTGAAGAGGTAAAACCATTCGTGAAAAGTCAGGGACAAATCTTTTCAAAAAATTTATCTGACCTAGGAAAGACTACATAGATTTTTTGTTATGAGGTAAAGGAATTTCAGAAATTTCTCTTATCCTATTATGGTCAATGTGAATCCCTTCTTTGGATACCATAAATCCAAGGAGCTTTCCTTCACTTAAATCATAGAAAAATTTCTTTGGATTGAGATAAATTCCATACCTCTAACAATGCTCAAATATTTGTTTTAAATCTGTTAAATAATTACTGCACCTTTTAGAGTATATAGTTATATCATCTAAATAGATTACTACTGATTTGTTTACCAAACCTTTGAAAGCTATGTCCATGGCTCTTTGAAACGTTGCACCAGCATTGACTAACCTAAATGGAATCTTTTGATAGGAATAGGTCCCCATTTGGTTCTAAATGAAGTCTTTAGTTGGTCATCTAGATATGAGAATCTGATTATAACCTGAAAATCCATCCAGGAAAGACATAAGTTCAGAGCCTGCAACTGATTGCAGTATCTGTTCCATAGGACGTAATGGAAAGTTGTCCTTCTAACAAGCTTTGTTGAGATTGCGAAATTCTATACATATTCAAATACCACCATTCTTTTTTTTGACTGGGACAAGGTTGGAGACCCACCTTGAATGTCTGATAGGGAAGATTGTCTTGGCTTTAAGCAACTTATTCAATTCAGGTTTGATTTGATTTTCTAAATTCAAATGCATCTTTCTTAGCTTCTGTTGCACAGGCTTTTCATCAGATATCATGGGGATGGTATGTTGAATTATAAAAGCATCATATGTCTTAAGATCTTCATAGTTCCAAGCAAATACATTCTTTTATTTCTTCAACAAATGAATGAAGGCTAATTTTTCATCTGATACAAGACCAAGACCTAGATTGATATTTGGAGTTTTAAGGTCAGTTCCAAGATTAACTAATTCAAACCTCAAAGTTGAACTTTGAAATTTTGAGTTGGTGGGCTTCTTGAATCTATCCTTAAGTTCATATAAGTCTTCCAGCTTAACCACAAACTTAGGTATGGCATTTATAGTACCTTCTTCCTTAAGTTGGCAGTCATACTGATCTTCATCAATTATCTGTTCATCATAAGAGCTTTCATATGTCAGAAAGCTTATGATATCTAAATCATTATTAAAGACTCACCAATTGGTGAAATTTTCTGGAATAAAAGGCCTAAAAATCAATTCAATAGAAAAGCAATCAGGGCTATAATCTCTTGGTGGAATGAGCTTGGATTCCACATTAGCCAAAAGATTGGCGCTTGCGTTTTGGAGACTTTGGATAGGGGAAATATTAAACGTTGTAAAGTGAGGAATAAGGTCTTGCACTAATGATTTGATAATGTTTCAAATGTCTAGACAAGAAGTGTATAGTATTTCTTACCTGTTTTATCATAATTTATGAATCCCCAAACAGTTAACGATGTTTGATATTAAGGTCGATGGCTTTATACAACCCTTGAACTAATGCCTCATATTCGGCAGTATTGTTTGTGCATTTGAATTCAATCCTACATGCTAACATAGTTTTTTCCCCTTCTAGGATAACTAATATGCATCCTGCTCCTACTCTGTTGTTAGATTTAGATCCATCAAAAAATAATTTCAAAAATAAAGAGCTAACTACAGGTTTATTTACAAAATTTATACACTTAGAAGTGTCTGTTTGAGAAAAATTTTTGACTTGCAATACAACAAAATTTTCCAAGAAAGGTTAACTATTTGCATTAAAATTTCCTAGAAATGATTCAACTAAGTAGTTTTCAATGATATTGCTTCTATACGCAACTAGCTCATTCTCTCCTTCTAGTTCTGTAACAATATGCTTTTGATGTTTTTGTGGTCAACCCTTATTTGATTTGGCTTGCCACTATAGGGAAGCCACATGTGGGACTAGTCAGTTGCAAAATAGCCATGAAGCTTTGCTGACCAATCTCTGCTAAGGATTAAATTGTAGAACTCGGGGATATCAGCCACAAGAATGTCAATGACTTGACATACTTTAGGGTTTGATGAGAGTCTAATAGTGACTTGATTGAGCTCTCCCATAACTTCGACTTGGGATTGGTCTAACTGCACAATGTGTACAACATAATTTTGGGCTAAACATTCAATTTTTCACAAACTATTCGTGGTAGAATGTTAAATGAAGCTCCAGAATCAACTAAACAGTTGTGTAGATTTTTGTTGAAAATTTCAAAAGTCAAAAGAAATGGAGGAGTATGGGATTTAGATCTTCCTCAAATTAGAGCAATATTGGTAGGATTGATTATATCTAATGAGGTATTAGGAGGCCTTCCCATTTCTTGGGCAGCTTGTGAGATTACAACGATAGGAAGAGGCGAAGTAGGGACTGCTTTTAGTTCTTTGAGAAATATATTTTGTTGATGTTTCAACTTGCTAAGCTCATGAAAGGTAATGTTTGCCCTCGTATTTTTCATATCATCCACGATGTTATACTCCATTTCATCAGAGACTATCAAGGTTTTAGTTGGAGGTGAAGCATTTGATTAAGGAAGAGCAAATTGAGTGGATTTAGATGAAGATTTCTTACCTATCGTTTTGTCTTTGAGAGCTAGAGTTGATACCTTTTGCTTTGGATTTTTTTTTGGCAAATCGACAGGTCTTCTACTCCTGGTTGCAATAGGTAGTGCTTCTGGTGCTTCTTCATTGGGAAGAATAAAATCCCACATTCCTTGTAACTCGACTACTTCTTCATCATCTATTTTCTCTTCAGCTGTTGAGACTTCATCTTCCTCCACATCCAATTTAGCATTTGATATGGTTCTTGGAGACTTAGGATGAGAGGAGGGATTCTTTTTGTATGGTCTAAAATATTTTTTTGAGGAAGTCTCTACTAACTATTTCTTGATATCAACCATTTCATTGTACATGGTTTTAAGGACTTTTTGTAAACCTTCAAGATCAAAAGGATCTTTAGGTGGTTTTTTCTTGGATTCATCCTTAAAAGTTACTTTCTTGGACTTTCATTCTTCTAATGCATTTTTCTTATCTATGGTTAGAATATGTTTTTCTACAGCTATGGCTTCTTTCATGTTTTCTGCGAAAGTTGGTTTGGTAGCTCTATCGAAAAATAGTTGTGTTTGAAGGAAGAGTAGAAATGTACCATTCATTTTGGACTTCATCGCTGGGATTGGATGCCATTGGGATTTTATTCAATAACTTATTGAAACGAGAATTGAAGTTTTTTATCGGTTCTCTAGTTTTAGCTTTAAAGTTGGAGAGATCATTGATAAGAGTGTCCATTGATCTTTCATCTCCAAACTTGGTTAGGAACTGCTCTTGAAAGGCATCCCAACTATTAATGGAACCTGATGGTAATGAAAAGTACCAAGATTCTACTCATCCTTGTAAGGTATAAGGGAATAATATTACAACTACATCTCCTTCTACTACCTCGTTTGGGTTTTTATGGACAACATAAAATTGTTTATGTGTTCCTCAGCTGGTAGGCCATCATCAAGATTGAACTTTGGTAACCAATTTTATAGATGGGTTGGCAATGTATGTAGGGGTCCTTCCATCCATATAGCTCCTGGATTTGTCCATGGCCTTTGAGGGTTTTGAACCATCATAGGTGTTTGTGTAGAGGAAGATGTTCCAGTAGTTGAAGGTGATTGGATAGAGGAGGCTTGTGCTCTAGTACCTGTGTAAACCATGATCTGAAGTGGTGAGGTGGATGGTTGATTTTGTGATGAAGTGGATGGAATGAATGAGGGTGTTTCAGGTGAGGATGAGAGAACCTCACTATGAACTTTAGAGTGTGTTTTCATAGTTTTTATTCGGTTTGGAAGAGGAAATCCAAAGGGGGAATCCCAAATTTTTCACTATGCGATCTAGTTAACCTTTGAGAGGAAGGGAACTGATAAGTACCACTAGCTTGGGATAACTCAGATTCTCCTTGAGATATTGAAATCCCCTACAATTTATGGATCAGAGGCTGGACCTTAGGGGTCTCTATAGAAGAAGAGTGATATGATTTCTTTGATATCTTAGTAGTGGATTCTAAGGGTTTCTTTGCAAGTCCTCACTTAGGATTCAGAGATTTGGAATGTGATCAAGAAGTTAGAGGAGAGGGTGAGGGTGTTTTACACTTAAAATGGCCTCTTGATTTGAATTTACTTGCCATTCATAGTTAGGCCCTCCTTCTAGCACCAAAATGTTGAAGCCTCGAAAATCGTAGCTACAACATGGGGGGAAACCACCCAGTTCAGACCTTCGTTAGTAGCTCCTTTTCCATTAGGTGTAGTGGATCTAACTGGGGATAATGGGACCAGTTTCCCAAAAGAGATTTTTATAGTGTTGGTGGGGTGATGTATGAAGTAACGAGGGAATGGTTGAGCTAAGTGTAATCTAATCTAAACTACTAAAAACATGTATATAACATAGTTTAACATTATTTAACTATAAATATACCCGGGAATTAAATAAAGTATGCGATCTACAATAAGTCCTATATTAATTGGTAATAAAGATCATTCAACTGCAATAAGAAGTGAAATCATTTAATAGTAATCATTTAAAATAAATAGCTAGACAAAATGATTGTGAAAGATATATCACATATAAAATAATTCATGTATTCAGAATAAAGTCAAAGACAACATCATACAAAAGTGCAATTATGCTAACTATAATTTAGATTTTCACACATAAAACAATTAAAAGAAGAAGTATTGCTTGATACATAAATAAAATAAGATCATAAAATAAAAGTACCATATATGACAAGTCTTGCTCATGTGCTTTAGCATTATTGACCTAATTCCAATCAATCCAACATATTCTAAGAGGACAAAAGTGAATTTCAGTAGAGCATGCTAGATATTCAAGAGAAAATAGATCATGTTCCATTCATTCCATCAGAACCTCCTCAAAGGTACAAAAGTGCATGTTTTGAAGAATGTTTCTGATAAAAATTTTGGACCCCTCTGTAAATGGATGAGAGGGGTTTAAATACTAATCTATAGGTCCTAAAATAGATTATTACAAAAAATAGTAGAGGAGTTTTAAACGACCTTCCTCACATTATAAGAAAATAAAAATAAAACTAAGTGACTAACTCCTTTCCATTTGATCTTTGAGATCACAAATATCTGTCATTGCCTTGATTAGCATCGGTTTGCTAATCGTTGATTTTAACAGTCCAACAAATATAGCGTCTGTTAGCGATGGCACCATTTTTGTGTGGAGATAGTTAAGCAATGTAAGGTCATCCATTGGTTGTATGGTTTTACTAAGAATTTCCAGTATTCTTCCTAGTTTAGCTTGCTCATTTGTCTAATCACCTCTACCTTTAACTTCATTGCCTTCCTCCATTGTTGCACTAACTGTTTGGCATTTGGAAGAAATCCTGGTATAAACTCTGCAACCAGGTTGGAGGCATGCATATTTTCATTGATGGCTTCTACTATGTTGTTTTTTGTTGCTGTTGTGACCATCGTTTCCCTTTTTTCTCGCTTGAGTCGAGAATCCCAGTCTGTGAACAAGATGTCTTTATGTGATTCCTCCAGTTTTGGCAGATCAAACTTTCTCCCATCTTTTGATTCTTGCCAGGTGATAAAGTCAAAAATCGTTTTATGGATTTCTTCATACTCAAGCCTCATGTCGACAACTTTGCTTGTTAGCTTATCATTGATCTCGCAATAAGGACTTATTTGCGAGATTTTTTAGCATAGAGCTTCCTTTTGTTGCATTAGTTGGGAGTTAAGACTGAGGGCTTCTTTTATGAACTCATCGATTTGTGGATTTTCTTTATACTTTTCTATCATAGCTTTGTATCCATGCATCTCTTTCCGCTAGGCTAGCCTGATGTTGTATTTGCATCTATTCAAATTCCTGCTGGAGCTGGGCTACTTGTAACTCTGCTTGTTGATTAGATTTCTCCTGAGCTAATTGTTGTTCCAACAGCAGAATATTTTGTTATTTTTCTCTAAGCAGCATTTAGACCTCTATCGCTTTTTCAATAGTTGTTGTATCATAGGATCCTATGAATTGCGATAGTTTTGTGAGGTTTTTAGATGGGTCCATGAGCGAGTCCTTCCATACAATGTCCATTGGTTCATTGTCGGGAGTTGTAATAGTTGCAGCATCTAGCTTTCTTTTCTTCCTCTATCGCTTAACGACAACTTTGTGGGTAGGAATATAAAATGCATCTAATGGAGGAATTTCCTAAATTCTCAAAATAATTTATGAAGTGGGGATGGCAAGAATGAGCTCCACATCCTAAGTGACTACACTTTTCTCCACTGTTATTTCTTGAGTTGAACTTTGTTGTGGGGTTTGTATCTCAGATGTTTGTTCATCTGTGTGAAGCTTCTTGTTGAAATGTTCCCATTCCTTTTCCAAATCAGTAACTGGGGGTTTTGCTAACTGAGTGGAAGTAGAGTGAACTTTTGCCTATTTTTTTGCCGAGATTTGTTTGGCTTTTTTTTCTGTAGTTCTGGCTGTGTCCTTTTCGAACTCTTTATTTTTATTGCCTCCACCATTTTGAGACTGCTTCTCTAAGTGCTCTAACTCATGAGTAGATCTCTCCTAGGTCTCTTCTTTGGAATTTTCTTTGGAGATGTCCTCCAATCTTACACTGGGAGTTGGCTCCCTTATTGGTTCAATCTCTAGTAGGTCCAATGGGACCTTCAATAATCTCCTCTTTCTGTACAGATGGAAAGCTTTGACATCATCTAGGGTAAAAAGTAGTGACTCCATTTGCATCACTTCTGAAAATGTTTCTTTTTGTAGTAAGAGGTCATTGAAGGCATCTTCTGCATGGGTGAATGGGTTCACTTTCACCATAGTAGTGAAGTCCTTAGCAGTGCCATTTGGGTCATACTGCCTTCCTAGGAATATAGCTAACCTCAGAGATTTCGTAATCTCTACCTCTTTGCATGCATTTCCAAAATCATGTAGTGAAAACACACCACATTTTAATGGAAATGTAGGCCAAATGGCATTTTTCTGTTCCTCCAACACTCTACTCAACCCACCTTCCCTTATCGTTTGGTAGACTATCTCCCTAGCCATTAACTTTTTTGAGACATAGTATGGGAGGACATGGGGTGAAGAAATGCTCCCAAATACTCTGATTTAGGTAAATGTCTCCTCCCCAAACCATCTAGCTACATGTAAGATATCCACTTCAGCTCCTTTGGAAAACCTAGGGGCGGTTGTGTTGTAGACTTGTTTATGGATGGGCAGCATAACTCCTTGACAAATCTTGTAAAAATGGGGGTGAAATTGATACTCCCACAAACTCTTATGGTACACATGGATAGGAAGCGGGTCTTGCACAGTCCACTTCCATCCCATAATAAGAAATTTAGAGCTAAAATAGATTGTGTCCATTACAAAGGCACTCATGAAAAATGGGGGATAAACCCTTAAAGAAGGACTTCTTTCTCTCCTATACTCCATAATGGATTTCGCCAAATTATCAAACAAAATTTGAGCCCAATTCATTATTGTTACGTTCACATCTACATCTACTAATGGAAGCCACTCTCGAGAAAATTTGGTACTATCGGGTTTACCGAACAAACTACATAGCATGGCTGCTGCAAAACTATAAGGGGGGGAGATAGATGTCGTAGAATACATACACATCTTATCCAGTTTGATCTTGCCTTCGCTTACTGTCCAGGCTCACGTGACATCTATCAGGTCTTCATTCTCCTTAGCAAATTTCTTGAAGAACTGTTTATTGTAGAGATTCTATGGCAACTAGTAAATTGTACATAAGCCTTAGGTTGTCTGCTGAAAAAAATCCCATAACCTCTTGCCTGTTATTCTTGAACTCTCTGTCTGAGAAATCCACCACATTAATTATTCACGACCATATCTGTATATGGGATTATCTTCAGCCTTGCAGCTATGCGGTGTAGAAATGAGCATGTTGTCTCAAAGTAGGAGGTGTCGGAGGAATCATGAGCATCGACTGTGGCCTTTTCTACTAACAGCCTTGGTTTTTCCTCCGCTAACAAATCATACATGGCTTCCCATGTTGAAGTTCCTTCGTCTCTACTACATGTAGTATCATAGAATATAGGGATCATTTCTAAGTTTTCATACACAGCTCCCTTTCCCCTCTTTTCCATTGCTCCTAATGACTCTTGTTGCAGATTTTTCCTAAGATGGAACAAAGCGGAAGCTATCAGATAGACATAAGAAAGAATGAAAATAAGAATGAATGATACAGATAACCTTGAAAAGGTGACAAGAAAGGAGTTTTAATTAAACATGGATGAAAATATATCGTATCACGTCGAGCCACTTTTCAGTCATAAATGCCATTAACCCATAATAAATACCCAGTAATGGTTCCTTATCGCTACCTTTATTTCTCATTAATGTTCTGCATCGTAAGATGGGAAATTTTTTTTTTTAAGATGGCTAGCTTTAGTTGCGAGAATTTCAATTTTGCTATTGTAATGCAATATCACAAATCGCATTATCGAATATTGATTGTGCACTTTCTTTAGAGTTCCTTTGGTTGTTGTGGGATGCGAGATGCGAGACATTCTATATTATTTTTAAAGCGTAGATTATTTGATGGGTTTTTACCTTATGAAGTTTTTTCATTTGCGCGACAGAATTAAGTGTTACTTTATAACATCAGCTTCAATCGAGTCCGGGCTTTTATTGCATTTCGCACCATCGCGTGGTTTGTAAGATTTCAGACCTTTCTTAAGTGTTTCGAACATGATGCGATAAGGTTGACCGTCTCATCACAATATCGGATTTTGCATTTTTCAACATACTTCGTGAGGGTGCACCCTTTGTAAATGGTGATATGCAATATGGCCTTTATTTTAAGAGGAAATGCCTTAAGACCTAGTTTTTAATTTAAAAGCCTAATGATATCTAGGTTATCCGTGGTGATTCCTTTAGATCGCATTTTGTGAGTTTTGCTTGTTAATAAGGCTTTTTACACACTTGGTCCAACGATATGTGAAAAGGTGAGTATTGCTAGTTTTCAGAGGGTTTTGACTTGATATATTGCTTTATTCCAAAAATTTAAAAGAAAGTGCCTAAATAATAATAAAAAATTGAAGGGTTTTATCAAGGGTCCCTATTTATTAGTAGAATATTAGCTATTGTATTAATAAATGGGAGGGTTGTTGAATAACACAACACAAACATAACAAGAATAGTCCTACTACACTTACAACATAAGCATGAAAATGTATCAGCTCTGAGCTTTCATTAAAGTGAATGTTCCAATAATACATATACCATTGATGGACCATTAGCCCCAATAGTGGAACATGAAGTCAACACCTTCTCCTCCAAAGAAATATACTCCCTCTATGCTACAGAGAAGCTAAGGCTCTCAACAAACTCCCAATCTCATGATTCTAAGCCTAATCCTAGCCAAAATGTTGGATCCCAAAAGCCCTTTAATTGAGTTATGAGGGTATATTTATAATGAGAGGGGGTTTATCTTCAATCCCCTTTTTGATTCTTGGAGTTCCCTTATTAATATTCAACTTCTTTACAATATAACTCTTCAAGTACATCATGACTCTTCACATCCCACAATTGACACTTGGAATTTCATTTACAAATTAATTACAAAATAATATTACAATACACTCGTACCCATATTAGAAAAAATTTCGATAGAGCCAACTAGACAGCCTAATAAGACAATGCAGTTAAACATGAATTTGGGGAAACTCTAGCTCAACAACTTCCACTTGATGTCTCTCAGTCACGTAACGGTTCCAAGCTTGGGACTGTGTGATGACATCCCCAAACTGTGTGATGTTTTCTAGCTAGAAATTGACTCTAACCTCCATGGCATCTGGGTAAATGATTTGGAACCACTTTGAACTTCCTTATAGAGCAGGAGAAACATTGTGTTAACTTGGACAGGACCACAAATGTAGTTATACATGTTCTATCTGTTCACCTCCAAATCTTCCTTGGTCAAAATCTATCTAAGCTTATCTAAGTATTCCTTAATCTCCTACCTGACTTGGTTCCTACGTTTGGCTTCAGTGAGTGAGCCAACTAATGGGATCCTATGGGATTTCACCAAGACATCCATATTGTTGTATAATTGTGCATATGAGGCCTGAATGTTCCCCCATAGTAGTGATGTGGCCATGACTCATGACATGAATCGACATGACAGTGCTAGTATGTTCATGCTGATGGTGGTGTCCATGTCAAGCTACAGTGCTGTTGAGTGATGATTATGCTCTTGGTGTATCATAGCTTCACCTCTTCATGGCAAGGTGTGCAGAGTCTTCAATGGTCTTGGTGTTCACTTGATGTTGCACATGCATGTGTCCCCTTCACTGGTACATGGCAAGATTCATGTGTTCATCCATTCGCGAACAAGCCTCCTAGCATGCACTCCTTGTTCATCTCGTTCGTTGTCACACCATGTCTCATCCATGTACATGTATCTGCAATCACTCATGAAGATACAACATCAAATCTAGACATATCCTAATCTACCATGATCCATCATCTTTTATTTTCAAGTGCAGGTGATTGGAAGAGAGCACAAGACTCTGAAACTATACAAAGCACATTTCAAGTCTGGATGCGAGCTTCCGTGGTACTATCAAGGAAAATTTCAAAGAGGTCACTAGGAGGCTGGGATGAGAAGTCTAGAATAGCAGTGACATTCTCCAGGATCTGGCTCAGCTGGGAGGCATAACTATGCAATTTTTTCAGGGAGGCAATGCAGGCAGCAGGGAGGAAACTGGTAGTGAAAACTACGCAGATTCTCAGTGGAGGCTGAGAGCGGGCTACGGGAGCTTACTGGCCAAAACTATGCAGAACTGGGAGATAGGCATGTAGGACATGTCTACGCAGTTTCCAAGCTAAGCAGGGTATCAAGCAGAGGGAGGATAGTCCAAGAAAACTGTGCAGTATTCAAGAGGAGCAACAGGCCAGCTGACAAGGGGACTCGATGACAGAACTACGCAATTTTCAGGGAAAGTGCAGCGACAGGCAGTGGGTTCTTTTCCCTCATGTCTATGCAATTTCTTCAATTAGCGGAGGCAAGAATGCTGACAGTTTCTGTGCAATTTTTTTGGAGTGAAGCCTTGGGTCACTGCCCAGTCAAACTCTCCAGTTGACTAGCGAGAGGCTTGATGGGTTTTCTTGCAGGAAACATAGATTGAGATGGCTTCTTGGGAAACTTTTGTGTTGTTCTAGGTGACAGTAAGCCAGTTCAATGTTAGGATTGAATAGTGCATACTGCTTGGGAGGTACCCTCAAGCGTTGTGCAATTATGGGCAGTAGTTTTTGATGATTGAGGGTTGATATTGTACAGTGCAGCTCAGTGGACGTCTAGCTGATCAAGGTGGTCCGGTCGAATGACTTTCGACAAAATGACTAAGTGTGTGAGTAATTTCAGTTATGTATACATGGCCTCGCAAACACACACTCGACATGACTTGACAACAAGACACCTTGAATGAACAAAACAACATATGCTTAGTGTGACTGACCAATGGGTGTGAGTGACAAGTGCGACACTTGAGATAGATTGTTGAATGACCGCAACGACACTTGCTTCAAATTACATAGAAATTCCTGTGTGAGTGCGACATATGATTACATAATGAGTACAACTTGTACACATGAAGACGGGCCTTGAACATAGCAAGAACATGACTTCAAGCATGACATTGTGACCAACATGCCAAAAGATGTCCAGTGAACGGTCAAGCGAGGAGGGTGAAAAGACTTGACACGAGCTCATGGGATGAGCCTAAGTGTTTGCAAACATCAAAAAAAAAACCAAGGAAGGCTTCGAAATTGGATGCAAGCTAAAATTTTGGAGGGTGTTGTAGCTACTACAACACTTGCTGACACAGTGATTGAATACCAGCTTCTCCGTTTTGGTCCATTGACAACACAGGGCCTCAGTCTATTAGGGAGTGTTGAATCTTTGTGCAGGTTACTTCAACTTCCCCTCTTACCCCATGGATAGACATGGTTCACCTTTTTCCAACTCAGTCAAACACAACAACAAGTTTCATCTTGATCACAGTGTTTCAAAATCGAGAAGGGTAGTTTGGCTCGTGAGTTTAAAATTTTATGAGTATAAGTTTTCATCTCTGGTGTTTCTCCTCTACCATCAGGCCTGTGTGGTACCCTGATAGAGTCACACATGAACACACACATTGCTCCACTACCAGTGAGCCTAGTCAATACCTCGGTGGAGTTTCATGCTTCTCCTCTCTGCGTAGGAAGCCTTTCTCTTCTTTTGCCTCTATATTTTTAAAAGAGGACTGTGCATAGGAAATTATTTATTTTTGGGGTAGGAGAGGAATCCCGACTTATTGAGAGTAGAAGAGGTTGTTCCTTCAGAGAAGCATGTAAGACCTCTCACATAGGTTTTCTCGTTTAGATTTTCCCCTTCTCTATTTCTACTAGTTGGATGAGCTTGAACACATAAAGAAGAAGGCTGAGTACAGGCATGGGGTTTCCCAATGTGGACATAGGTTCATGGTTGGACCAGATCTTCCGTTGCAGACAGATCATATTTTCCGTATATAATTCATCGATCAAAGGTTATAACCAAGCATAGAGAAGACAAACAAAGGACTGGCCAAGTTCTGTAGTGTCACAAGACTCTTTGGATCTCAACCACATATTCATTCAAAAGCCAGAACTCATTAGAGGGTAGCACTTATTGAGAAAACCAAAAATAGAATGATACTAAGAAAAAAAACAAAATGGAATAAAAATAGTAAAGCAAAGCCAAAAGAAAACAAGTAGTAAATAGACTATGCACATGGCGTGGGGAGTGGCCCCGACTTACTCAAAGTAGTGCTTGAGATCTTGGTCATTAACAGGAAGGTTGTCAATCCTCCCATCAAGTGATTATAGATGGTACGTGTGTGGGCCAATCTTCTCCTGAAAATTATACAGACCAATCCACATGGACTGGAACTTCATATGTTTACCTTTGTCTTCATGGGGTTTGTCTCACTTCAAGACTAAGTCACCCACAACGAAGTTAGCATTCCCTACAGACTTCTTGTCAAACCATCTCTTCACACGGTTCTAGTGGAGTGTGATTTTTTCTTTTGCTTTCATGCTTTCTTCCTGCAACTTGTAAATTGTATGCATCCTATGCTAAACTAGTAGACCAGGCTTGCCTTGGGATTCTTGGGACAATTGGAGCACAGGAAAGTAGATGTTTGGTAGAAGGATGGATTCTTTCCCATAAACTAGGAAGTATGGCGAAGTGTTCAGAGAGGGTTTGGGTGCTACACGGTCAGCCCATAAAGCATTTGTCAAAGCAGAGTGTCATTTATGTTGTTTAGATTAAAGGGTCTTCTTGATAATGTGGATAATGTTTTTATTTGTAGATTTCGCGGACCACTTCCTTGTGGGTAGTAGTTAGATGAGTGTTTAAGAATGCTACCATATTGTAATGCAAAATAATAAAACTTTAAAGACGAAACATAACTTGCATTATCAAATGCAAGTGATACTGGAATGCCAAATCATGAGATGATGTTATGTTGGAGGAAGTTGATGACTTCCTAGTCATTCACTTGCTTAAGTGGAATTTCTTCTATCCACTGCATGAAATAATTTGAAGCTGTCAAGATGTAGCACTATTATTTATATGAGTGTGGGAATATTTCCCTAATGATTTCTAGGCCCCATTGTTGGAATGGTTCAATCATTGCAACAGGCTGCAACAAGGCTGTTGTACTTCATATTTTGTCGATGCACTTACGGGAACTTACGGGCATAAGCATGTGCATCCTTGAATAATGTGGGCCAGTAGAAACCATCTAGCATAAATTTGTGTGCAATAGTATTTCCCACGAAGTGGCCCTTGGCTGGTCTGTCATTCAAATCATGCAAGACCTTCTCTGAATCATGTGCCTCCAGGCACCTGAGCAAAATACCACTATTGTGCTGTCTGTAAAGCACTCCATGCACCAACTGATAAGGTAAATATTTAAGGCCTAGTGCCCTCTTCTGTATCATGGAGAAGAGAGATGGTATGGTTCCATGCTCCATGTACTTGCACACATATTCATACCAAGAGTTTCTACATGAAGTGGGTGTTGCTCGCTCTACATCGTACATCTCGATTTCTTGCTCCCAACCAGCGAGCTCTTCTTCTTCCTCCTATGCATGGACTGCTTCAGCTGCAATTCTATAGAGACCATGAACCTTGATATTGTGAATTTGATTAATTTCAATATCATACTCTTGCAAGCATGTCATCTAGTTCACACGTTTGTCACACAGCTCTTACTGTACAAGTAGTGATCGGACTTTTGGGTGAGGCACATAGACTATGCAAATGGTTCTTTAGCAAGTAGGGTTTGAAGTGTTTCACCACCTTGTATACTACATATGCTTGTTTTTCCATGGTGGGGTAGTTGAGTTTGGGTCCCTGCATGCTTGAACTCATGAAGGAGATGGGACGTTCATCGTTCAGCTCATCCTTCTGAGTGAGTACTACAGAAAGCGACTTGTCAGAGGCGAAGGTGTATAACAAGAAACCTTTGTTAAAATATGGGTTGTAAAAGTGTAGGTGCATTTGGTATATATTTCTTGATATGGATGAATGCATTCTTTTACTTCTTTCCCCAACTATAGACTGCATCCTTCTTGATCATGTCTTTCATAGGTTTCACTATCTGCACATAATCTGAGATGAACTTCTAGAGCAAGTTTATCTTTCCCAAGAAGGATTGCATTGCTTTCTTGTTAGCTGGGTGAGGAATCTATGTAATGGTCTGAAATCAGTTTGGATCAAACCTTGATCCCACTTTTGGCAATGATGTGGCCAAGGAGGTTCCCCACAGACACTACAAATACACTCTTTTTGGGATTCAAGGAAATCTTTTATTTCCGACATCGCTCAAATATCTCCTTCAGATGGCGTATGTGGTTTGACTATTTTTTGGAAAAAATAGTCACGTGATCAAGGTACACCACTACGCTCTGTCTCATGATTCCATGGAAGGCGATGTCCATGGTGCGTTAAAAAGTTGTACCTGCATTCACGAGACCAAATGGCATTCTCTTGTATGCGAATGTACCCCACTTGGTACAGAAGGTAGTCTTTAGTCTATCAATTTCTACTACCAGAACCTAGTTATATCTTGAAAAACCATCGAGTAAGGAAAACATTTATGCCCCAAATATTGTCTGTAAAATATGCTCCATTGATGACATGGGGTAGTTTTCTTTGTCTGAGGTGCAATTCAAGTTTCGGAAATCAACACATAAGCGAATATCCCCAGACTTCTTATGTACATGAACTAAGTTAGAAACCCATGTGGAATGATGAACTTTGTAAATGATCTGTGCATCCAATAGCTTAGTCATCTCTTTCTATATGACGGGTTCAAGTGACAGATTTACTTTCCTCAGCTTCTACTAAAATGTCTTGACTCCTTCCTTGATCAAAATCACATGTTGGATTATTCGTGTGTCATATGTTTTTAGATCATCTTATGTCCATGCGAGCACATCCTGGTACTTTTTGAACAAGCGGACAAAGGCTTGTCACTCCTACTATGTGCAACACGTACCGAGACTGATGAAATTTGGATCTTATTATATTCCCAAGTTTATATGTTTGTGCATCATGGTGGAACTATCGTTTTTGTTGTTCCTTGACCCCTGAAAGTGGTTCTACAAGTCATAGAGCTTTTTGATAGATACCACACCCTTGGGGATGAGGTTTCTTTTCTTGTCATGAACTGCAACTTGCAGAGACTGCTCGTGCTCATCTTCGTCAATCGATGCATCCTTGAAGACACCATCATTCGACATGAAGTGTAGTATCTATTGATCATCATAAAAAATGGGTAAATTAGTTATATTATCAAGGATATAATCCTTGTATAGAATTTCAACATTAAACCTTTCCCTAAGCGGTGACATCCTAGCATCTTCGTTTGCTAAGGCATCAGTAGTTGCATTACACATTCTTGGCACAACAATGATATTGAATGCTTAGAAGTTAGAGATTAGTTTCCATACCTCTTGTTGATAACTTTTGAGATGAGGTGATAAACATTGTATGTTGTTATGTACCTGTCATAACACGATTTCTGAATCACCTACCATGTTGAGGCTAATGGCTTTGTGCAAGCCCAATACGAGTGCTTCGTATTCAGCAGTGTTGTTCGTGCACTTGAACTCCAAGTAGCTAAAACTAAATTTTTCCTATGCCTTGGGTCTATCAAGACACACCTAGCTCAAGAGCCATCATGTGTCTTTGATCCATCAAAATACATGGTCCACAACGCGTTTGTACACAAACCACTTGACACGCTAGTACTACTATTGCTACTACTACTGCTACTAGTATTACAATGTACTATACGAATTTCATTTCCATCAATTTGGAAAGGAAGGAGACCCAACTTCGTGTCTGGTGGGGTTGCATATGGTTGTGCGAGATAACACCCCAGCTGTATTTCCAAGAGGTAGTTGTCGAACATGAGTTCCATGAAAGGCAATGATTCGTTCTCACCATTGATGGAGTGACATTGTGTTTCATGTATCTCTCAGATAACACCCAGATATGATTGCTTTTTCCCTGGTACGAAAGCCATAAGTGTGACCAGTATGTAGCAAAGTACCCATTCAACTTTCTAGACCAGTCTCTTCTAAGCAATAAGCCATACACTTCTGGTATGTCCATAATAACAATGTTGATGCACAAGTGAACTTTTTCATCATGAGATAATCGGATTATTACATCCCGAAGTTCACCAATGGATGGTACACATGTTCGATCTATTTGGATGATCTACGCATATGTCTTGCTCCATTGCGCATTGATCTGCTTGGCAATGGACAGTGGCATAATGTTGGCTAATGCACCTGAATCAACCAAACAGTTGTGAACATTACATTTAAAAATTTCAAATGAAAGCAAGAATGGAGGGCAAACAGAGTGTTCTTCTTCCATATAATGTTGAAAATAACAATAATAAATGCTAAATATAGAAGTGCTAAAAATAGCACTGCCATAAATAGCATTTCGGGATACCTTACTATTTTAGTTAGTCCCTGAACTAAAACATAGAAGTAAAATTCGAATTTGTTCTTAGCAGCTGTTTGATTAATAATTAATTAATTCATCTTGAGTTAATTAGTTAGGGAAAATCAAACATGAAGTCTATGTGAACACATGCAACAATTTCTCCATTGATTGAGGATTTTATCCTTTAGTTAAGGAGATGAGGATGGTTATACATTGAGTTGTAATTAGTTAGCTCAGTTTAACTGAGTTAAGTCCAGTTAGATTAGTTCCAACGGTTGGAGGAACTAATTGTCAGTTCAGTTAGTTAATGCTTGCATGCATGTAACTACTGCACTTCAGTTAACTAAACATTCTCTCATAATTAACCAATGCATGTCAGTTCAGTCAGAGACCTAGTTGAGATTAGATGGAGGGACAATATACTATCAGTTGCAAGAATATTCCATTTTGAATATCTATTGCATGCAGAATGAATTATTTCCTTGAGGATTGCACAGTTACTTCTTCAATTTAGTGAGTGTGATGAGGCCAATTCACACAGGTGGCATCATTGGACCCTAAGAAAAACTACGTAAGGAAATAGGAGGCTTGGAGGGCTGAGGAAAGGCATATCTATTGTCTGCTTAGTATGTGAGCTGTATTCTATGATTGTATTGAGAGCTCGATAGTTTTCTGAGATAAGTCTCTTGTGTAATCTGAGATATTTCCATTTGTATGATAATACAAAGATTGGGGTTTTAGGTTGAGGCTTTCCCCAGAGTTATCTTTTTTGTTCATGTGTGTTTGCTTTCTCTTCATCTATTATATGTGTTCCATTTGATCTTGCTCATATTCGATTAAGCTTCTGCAAAGTTTGTTGTAGAACTAGATCTAGTATTATGCTTTAGTACGTTGCATTATCAATTGATCTACAGGTGAAATTTCTACATGGTATCAGAGCATAGGTGATCAAAGCAAAGAACAGTGTATAAGAAGGGAGAAGTTTGAAGTTTGAAGTTCCTAGATATAGAAATTGAGTTCTTATCACATCTCAATTTCACCAATGGCATTCAACGATTTAAGACTCGAGTATGCCCTTGATGGCAACTTTAATTATATAGCCTAGAAGGATCACATGGAATTGGTAATAGAGGATAACAGTTTGATGGACTTCATTGATCAAGAAGTCCCCAAGCCCGCAGCAACTAGTGCCCAAGAATTGGTGGAAAGGAAGAAATGTGTGCCTAGAGAAAGGAGAATCCTCTTGGAGGGAGTTTGAGACCACATTGTCTCGAGCCTCCATGGGAAGGAGACTCTGCTATATCAGAACAACAGCGATCAGAGGAAGCTATAACTGAAAGACAAGCTTCAGAAAATCAAGTGTGAAAAGGTTGACACGATCTCTACCTTCCTAAACAAGCTCACCACCTGCAGGGATGAGCTTGGAAGTATAGGGATCATGACTACCGACGATGACATGGTGAGTCTTGCACTCCTTGGTCTTCCTAAGAGCTAGCTTAATTAATAAGACTTGGTAAATGGAAGAGAGAAGCTGCCAGATTGGGAATGACTTTGGTCGGATTTGATGCAGGAGGAGATAAGAAGAAGCACCAGAGATGGATCTTCATAAAAAGAAGATGATGAAGAAAATCTAGCCTTAGCTATGAAGGCTAGGAAAGGGAAAGGGAAGGAGTCCCAATCCAAATCTTCCCATGGAGGGAAGAAGTTTGACAAATCGAAAGTGCGATGCTTTCATTGTCATGAGGTGGGCCATTTTTCAACAAATTTTCTCTAAAAGAAATCCAAGAAGGGATCCCTCAGGGGATCAAATGGTGAGGCTCTTGCCTCACAGTTTAAGTTGGATTCCTCTCTTATCGCATGCATGGTTTCATCCATGGTGGGATGTGTTTGGTACCTGGACAATGGAGTTCCATTCCACATGTCAAGTGACAAGAATCTTTTCAGTACCCTGGAGGAGAAGGATCTCCAAATGCGGATCGAAATGGGTGATGATGGAAAGTATTATGTCTCAGGTGAAGGTACAATTGTGTTTTAGGCGAGCATGGAGCTCCTCTCACCCTAACTAAAGTCAAATATGTACCAGGTCTAAAAAAGAATCTTTTGCCTATTGTTATGCTAGAAGATAAAGGCTATGATGTAGTCTTTAGTAAAGGAAAGGTATTCCTAAGACATATTAGCACCGAATTGGGATTCGAGTAAAGAATCTTTATAATCTTGAGGTAGACGACTGTGCTGCACTGAGTTCCAAAGCGAAGATGGTGCAAAGCCAAGATGTTGGTGAGCTATGGCATAGAATAATGGACCACTTGCACCACGAGGCCTTGAAGATCATGCAGCAAATTTCTACCGGACTACCCAAGGGGAAACTGGAGCAAACGGATACATGCAAAGGGTGTATGATGGGTAAGTATGCAAAAGCTTCCTTTCAGGATCGAGACAGTAGAGCTAGAGAAATCCTGGAGTGAGTTCACTCAGATGTATGTGGACCGATCTCTACAACCTCCACCGCTAAACAAAGGCACTATGTTATTTTTATTGATGATTTTTCTCATAGATGTTGGATCTACTTTATGCAAAAGAAGGATTATACCTTCTTGAGGTTTTGTGAGTTTAAAGCCTTGGAAGAGAAAGAATCTGGAAAGAAAATAAGGGCCTTGCATAGTGATAATGGTGGAGAGTATTTCTCCCAGCAGTTTAAGGACTTCTACGTTGCAAAAGGAATTAAACGGGAGCTGGCAGCACCCTATAACCCACAACAGAATGGGGTGGCCAAAAGGAGGAACCAATCTATTGTGGGAGTGGCTCAAGCGATGTTTCATGACCAAGGCCTACCACTTCATTTTTGGGCTAAGGCATGCAATATAGCAGTATACTTGCAAAACAGAAGTCCTCAACGTATATTGGGGATGAAGACACCAATGGAAGCCTTTTCTGGGAAGCGACTAGATGTGGGTCACTTTCGTATCTTTGGATCATTGGTTTACTGCCATGTGACCAAAGATGCTCGGAAGAAGCTAGATCCAACAGTTGAGTTGGGGATACTTTTGGGGTACACAGATACACCCCACAACTATCAGGTGTTTTTGCCTACCTGTCAGAGGACAGTAGTGTGCAAGGATCTGAAGTTCAACGAGAAAAAAGCCTTGCGAGTATCACATGAGAGGGAGCTCAAGTTGCATGCAGAGGAGGAGCTTTTGGTTCGAAAGGAGGAGGAGCCTCCTGATGATGCAGAACAGCCACATGCAAAGGATCTGGTGGATCTAGGAGTGGAGACATCCACTCATGGAGAGTCTTCCAAAGAGCGGGGGAAACGCTTGAGGGAAGCTGACAGGTTGATGCTATATGTGCGAGAGAATGTGGGGTAGCCATCCTCTCAGTACAGACAGAGGATATCTCCCGAGAGATACACTGGTTACATGGCCCTGGTTAGGGAGTGTGTAGCATACGAACCTTCTTCTTTTGAGGAAGCAATGCAGCAACTAGTCTGGGTTGATCCCATGGTAGAGGAGTATGAATCTATCATTCAGAACAGTGTGTGGGATGTTTTCCCAAGAGCAGGGGACATGTCAATGGTTAGTTCCCGATGGATTTACAAGGTAAAGCAAGCAGCTGATGGCAGTGTTGAGAAACACAAGGCATGGTTCGTTTCCCGTGGTTTCTCACAAGTCGAGGGGATCAACTACGATGAGACCTTTTCTCCTGTAGCAAGGTACTCGTCTATCAGATCCATATTGGCACTATCATTTTAGATGGGTTGGAAGATCCATCAGATGGATGTGAAGACCACATTCCTCAATGGTGAGATTGAGGAAGAGGTGTACATTGAGCAGTTGGAAGGATTTGAGACCTCTCGTGAGTCACATGTGTGTAGACTCAAGCGAGCATTCCATGGGGTGAAGCAAGCACCCCATGCTTGGTATACCAAGATTGACAGTTATTTCACTGGGTTGGGCTTCATAAAGAGTGAAGCAGATGCAAACCTTTACCACATCATGGTAGACGATGAGCCATTGATCATTTTTCTTTATGTGGATGATCTGATTTCGACAGGTAATGATCAGCTGATCAAGTCTTGCAAGGAGGACCTTGCAAGAGAGTTTGAGATGAAGGACATGGGCCTCATGCACTACTTTCTAGGCATGGAAGTGTGGTAGAAGGATGGGGAAGTATTTGTGTTTCAAGGAAAGTATGCCAAGGAAATACTCAGGTGCTTCCACATGGAGAAGTGCAAGCCCATGCAAACTCCTCTAGCTGGTAACTGGAGGAAGGAGAATGTTACTTCAAGTGAGGTAGTAGCTGCTATTTTTTATCGGTAGCTTGTGGGTTCACTAATGTATCTAGTGAACACACGACTAGATTTGTGTTTCGCGATGAACCAATAGAGTCTAGCTATGGTTCAGCCTACCAAACTGTTTTGGAAGGTAGGAAAGCATATGCTGAGATACCTCAGAGGCACATCTCAGTTTGTTTTGTGGTATAGATGGACAGAGGGAGTGAAGCTTCAGGGCTTCACAGATGTTGATTGGGCAAGGAGTCCATCAGACCGGAAGAGCACTTTTGGAGGAATCTTCAACCTTGGTTCAACTGCAGTTTCCTGGTACAGTAGGAAATAGAGGTCAGTTAGCTTAGCAGAGGTTGAATACATGGCTTCCAGTCAGGCAGCATGCGAGCCCATTTGGATGTGGAAGATTCTAGTGGGATTGTTTGGTCAGATGATGGATCCTACAATGATATATTGCAATAATCATAGTTGTATTAAACTCTCTAAGAATCCAGTGTTTCATGACAGGTCCACGCACATTGATATCCGTTACCACTGCCTTCGAGACTGTGTGGTGAAGAGGATCATGATGTTGCTGTATGTTTCGACCGAGGAGTAGGATGTAGATATTTTGACTAAGGCATTGTCAAAATGCAAGTTCGAGTTCCATAGAGACAGGATTGGGGTGACTAGTAATCTTTTTCTTGTTGAGAAGGAGTGTTGAAAATAGCAACAAGAAATGCTAAATATAGAAGTGCTAACAATAGCACTACCATAAATAGAATTTCGGGATAGCTTCCTATTTTAGTTAGTCCCTGAACTAAAATAGAGAAGTAAAATTCGAATTTGTTCTTAGTAGCTATTTGATAAATAATTAATTAATTCATCTTGAGTTAATTAGTTGAGGAAAATCAAACATGAAGTCTATGTGAACACATGCAACAATTTTTCCATTGATTGAGGAATTTATCCTTTAGTTAAGGAGATGAGGATGGTTGTACTTTGAGTTGTAATTAGTTAGCTCAGTTTAACTAAGTTAAGTCTAGTTAGATTAGTTCCGATAGTTGGAGGAACTAATTGTCAATTCAATTAGTTAATGCTTGCATGCATGTAACTGTTGCACTTCAGTTAACTGAATATTCTCTCATAATTAACCAATGCATGTCATTTCAGTTAGAGACCCAGTTGAGATCAGATGGAGGGACAGTGTACTATCAGTTGCAAGAATATTCCATTGTGAATATCTCTTGCATGCAGAAGGAATTCTTTCCTTGAGGATTGTGCAGTTACTTCTTCAGTTTAGTGGGTGTGATGAGGCCAATTCGCACAGATGGAATCATTGGACCCCAAGAAAAACTGTGCAAGGAAATAGGAGGCTTGGAAGGCTGAGGAAAGGCATATCTCTTGTCTACTCAGTCTGTTAGTTGTATTCTTTGATTTTACTAAGAGCTAGATAGTTTTCTGAGCTAAGGCTCTTGTGTAATCTGAGATATTTCCACTTGTATGATAATACAAAGATTGGGGTTTTAGGCTGAGGCTTTCCCCAGAGTTATCTTCTGTGTTCATGTGTGTTTTATTTCTCTTCATCTATTATATGTGTTCCATTTGATCTTGCTCATATTCGATTAAGCTTCCGCAGAGATTTTTGTATAACTAGATCTAGTATTATGCTTTAGTACATTGCATTATCAGTTGATCTACATATGAAATTTCTACATCCGCAGTGTTTTTTTCATAGTTGTGAGTTAATAGGAAGATGTTCTTTCTCCCTAGCTAGTAGAGGTTGTGTTGTTTGTGGATATTTTCCCTAATGTGCATAGCAAAATATCCCACTGAACCTAGATCTTAGCTAACTCAAACAAAGAGGTGTTTGCATAATTTTTCTTCATATCTTCCACAGTATTGTAATCAAGAATAGGTAAACTCACTGAGATGTCTGGGGTTAGACTTGTGCTTGTACCGTCCAATAGAGTATTCTGAAGTTTACTGCTCGTAGATGTAATCTTGTTCACAGGTGTCTTCCCGGGCTTGCTTTGTGCTTTCTTCTTTTGGACTGTTGGTGGATCAACATTCCTCAATAGTTCAAGCATTTTTTTCATCTCCTCAATCGTATGGGGAGCCCCTTGACTTCTGAGATTGTATCGACCACTTTTCTTTGGGGGCTACTTCTGAGTGTTCATTTTCAGTGTTGATTGCGAGCATTGACACATGTTGATCACCTTCCCAATGTTGGCTGCCTCATCAGATGCAGCATATTCCTCATCATCTTTGTCTCTCATCTGATACTACATATTGTTTACCGCATTTGACATATGGTTGCATACCGAGTCTGCAACTTGTTTCCATTCTAGACAAGTCCCTTCCAGGTGATGATCTTCATCGAATGAGAAAAAATCTTCTTTCACGCACAGTTCCATCTAGAACACTAAGCTGGAGCCCTACACAGTTTTAGTTGGGAAGCAGTTACTTCCTGATGACATGCTCCCCTTTTATTTTCTGGGAGGCTGACAACTCGCAGATGTCTCTATCGTTCATTTCTTTAGCTCAGACACCTCTGTTGTCAAGTTCTTGACAAGACAAGTAAAGGTTTCAATGTCACTTACTTCCTTGTCTTTACCCTTGCTCACTGTAACGTGGGGCTTCCTGCTTGATTCTTTGGAGTATTTTGTTGGTTCATCATCCTTAATGACTCCAATCATGTGTAGGTCTTTTTCCATAGAGATCACCTCTTCGCAGCTCTCTACTACTATTGTTTTTGCGTATCGCTTGACGAACTACACAATACTGGTTGGTAGCATAGATGTATAATAATCATCAGTGATGGAGTCATGAGGTTTTGTGTTTGCTACAAACTTGTTTAATATGCACAAAAACCTCTAATTAAAATCTTTTACTTTCTCTTTCGACTCCATCTTCAGACTACCCAACTCTTTGAGAAACATGGCAGGGGTCTTTTCATCAACAATTTTCTCCAAAAACATCCTTTTTGAACATACCCAAGTTATGGATGGAATTGACAGAAAGGCTATGATACCACGCTACTGCTTGGCCATCCAAGGTACATGGAAACAATCTGCATGCAATGTCATTGTGACGTGCCTCGAGTGTCTGCAGTTGTAGGTAGAAGTTGTCCAAGTGGTCTTCTGCTTTCAATGTTCTATCAGGGTCATACTTTGTCAACATCCTCTCCGATCACTTTGGCATCCTATGCAAAGCACCTAGGAGATCCAATGGTCTCTGATGCATCCATTCGAAGTTTTGGTCAGCCATGTCTTCTTCTTCTTCATCTTCCTCCTCTTCTTCAGAATCTAACAGTTCCAGCTCTGAGATTTTTAGTTCATCTCTGGCTCCACCTCCTTAGCTACCTTCCCTTCTGTCTCATGTACTAGAGCCTGAGCCCAAGATCACAAGGGTGTCATATTCTCCCTATCAGAAAACTGGAGGTTCATCTCTGTTCTCAACAACTTCTACCAGACCTTTGAGTGTGGAAAGAACTACTTCTTCCACTAATGATACAACAATTCCTGTGGTAGTGGTCTTTCACTTCTTTGATGTGTATGGAAGATCTTGTAGTTTTGGGACAAGTCCGATTGCTTTGGAAAACTAACGGGTGATGGGATGGATAGAGCAGAGGTGCTGATACAAAGTTTCATTTTCATGTCTGGGAGGTGAGGAGTAACCAACTTTAGAGTTGCACGTGGATGAGAGGGAATGTGAGTTACTTCCGTGACCAAATGATTGAGGAGTGGGGGTGAGAGGACATTCAACCATAAAAAATGGTGGCCCTCCTTCTAGCACCATAAATGTTGATGGTGATCGACCCACCAACATTCAGGGGATCTCCCCAGTCTGAAGTCCCATCTGGTATGATGGCCCGGTTACCATTATCTTAAATATTTTCCTTAGCTCTTACTTGTCAACACATGACAATGGTTTATTTTGTCTTCAAACAGCGAGGTTCACATGCCTGGTGAGTGCTTTGTGTCACTTGTGTTGAAGTTCTTTCACTGCAGAGGGAGAGGGTGAGAGTGAGTCTCAAGTCGAAAGGGAATAGTCCCAACTCTGTTAAAGACACATGACATAGCAGGACATGCTTAGCTTTCGGCAGAGTAGTCCATATGAATGTGGAAGTCACAAACACAAGCTGAATAGATAGCACATACAACACCCAACAGAATAGTCCACATGAGTGTGATGGTCATTATAACAAGTTATGAGAATGTGTCTGTCGAGTGTTTGGCTGAATAGTCCACATGGGAGAGACAATGTTAACAACTGATGCAAACATTTCTAACATCATATGTACTAAAACAACTGAAATAGTTCAATTATCTTAATACAAGTTAAATAAAAATGCATTACAAGTGTCCAAAGAATAGTCTTACAAATGAATACAATACATATGTGAAAGTGTGGGGGCCTTTCAATAGGCTTCTGAATTAAGCGAAAGTTCCAAGACACATCCGCACACCATTACATCACTAACCCTGATATCGGGTCATTAGATCCACTGCTCACTCCTCAAATAAAAGAATACAGACTCTCAAGGCTATGTGAAGGGAGCCAAGGTGAAAATTCCTTTACATGTACAAATGAGGGGTATATATAGCCAAGGGTGAACTTGACCCTTGTGACTCTTTGACTTCCCTCATGACTATTTCACTTACATGACTCTTCAAATTTATATGTGAGTCTCTTGGACTTCCACGTTACATTACATTGATTACAATAGTATGGCCCACAGTAGTGATGTGGCGAGATGACTCATGACATGACTCGACATGATAGTACTGGTATGTTCATGTTGATGGTGGTGTCCATGTTGAGTTGCAGTGCTACTAAGTGATGAGTGTGCTCTTGGTATATCATAGCTTCAACTCTACATGGCAAGGTGTTTGGAGTTTTCGATGGCCTTGGAGTTTGCTTAATGTTGAACGTGCATGTGTCCCCTTCACTACTACTTGGCATGCTTCATGTGTTCATCCGTTCATGAACAAGTCTCCTAGCATGTCCTCCTTATTCATCCTCATCATGCCATGTCTCATCCATGTACCTATATATGCAATCACTCATGACGAGATGACATCAAATCTAGAAATCACCTAGTCTACCATGATCTATCATCTTTTATTTTCAGGTGCAAGTGAACAGGAGAGAGGAAAATACTCTAAAACTACACAGAGCACATTTCAGTTTAAGATGAAGGCTTCTAGGGCACTATGAAGGAAAATTTCATAGAGGTAACTGGGAGGCTGGGATGAGATTTCTAGAATAGCAGTGACATTCTCTGGGATCTGCCTCAGCTGGGAGGCCAAACTACGCAATTTTCTTAGGGAGGCAGTGTGGGCAATAGGGATGACACTGGAAATGAAAACTGCGCAGATTCTCAAGGGAGGCTAGGAGTGGGTTGCGGGAGATTGCTGGCCAAAACTATGAAGAACTAGGAGGTAGGCATGCAGGACATGTCTGCGTAGTTTCCAGGTTGAGCGAGGTGTCGGGCAGTAGGAGGACAGCCCAATAAAACTTCGTAGTTTTTAGGAGGAGTAGTAGGTCAGCTCATAGGGAGACTGGCTGACATAATTGCAAAATTTTTAGGGACAGTGCAGTGATAGGCAGCGAGTGCCTATCCCTCATGTTTGCATAATTTCTTCAGTCAGTGGAGACAAGCATGATGATAGCTTTTGTGTAAAATTTTGGAGGAGTGAAGCCCAGGGTCACTACCCGGTCAAACTCTCGGTTGACCAACGAGAGGCTTGATGGGTTTCCTTGTGGGAAGCGCAAATTGAGATGGATTCTTGGGAACATTTTACACTGTTCTGGGTGATAGTCAACCAAGTCAATGCTAGATTGTTCAGTGCAAACTGCCTAGGACGCAGCCTCAAGCTCTGCGTAATTCTAGGCAGCAATACTTGATCACTGGGGGCTAAGACTCCGCAGTGTAGCTTAGAGAAGGTCTGGCTGATGGAGGGTGGTCTCGTCGACAAAATTTCAGAAAATGACTAAGTGTGTGAGTAAGTGAACTTGTGTATACATATAATCATGAACACACACTCAATATGACTTGATGACAAGACACCTCGAACCAACAAGACAACATATGCTCAGTGTGACTGACCAATGGGTGTGAGCGACAAGTGTGACACTTGAGATAGATTGTTGAACAACCACAATGACACTTGCGCGACATTGCATACAACTTCGTGTGTGAGGCGATAGATGCTTACATAGTGAATACAACTTGTACACATGAAGACAAGCCTTGAACATAGCCAGAACATGACTACAAGCATGACATTGTGAGCAACATGCCAAAAGATTTCCAGTGAACAGTCAAGTGAGGAGGGTGCAAAAACTCAACATGAGCTCATGGGATGAGCCTGAGTGTTTGCAAACATCAAGAAAAAAACTAAGGAAGGCTCTAAAATTGGATGCAAGCCAAAATTTTGGAAGGTATTGCAACCACTATAACTGGTAGACCCTAACAAAATTAAAGCCATTAAGGAATGGAAAATCCCCAAAACCATAAAGCATCTTTGAGGATTTCTCAGGTTGACAAGGTATGATCTCAAGTTTGTTAAGAATTATGGGAGAATAGTAGCACCTCTAACAATGCTACTAAAGAAAGGCACATTTTATTGGACTCTAGAAGCAATTAAGGCATTTGAACATCTTAAAGAGGAAATGTGCCAAGCACCAACATTAGTTGTGCCAGAATTCACAAAAACCTTTATTGTGGAATGTGATGCCTCAGGAATTTATGTTGTTTTAATGCAAGAAGGAAGACCCATTGCTTTTGAAAATCGTCCAATCAAAGGAAAGTATTTATATAAACCTATTTATGAGAAGGAAATGTTGGAAATACTACATGCACTAAAGCAATGGAAACCTTACCTAATTGCAAGAAAATTCAAGGTAATAGCATATCATGATAGTCTTAAATACTTTTTGGAACAAATATTATCTTCAAAAGAGTATTAAAAATGGGTCACAAAGATGTTGAGTTATGACTTTTAAATCATCTAAAAAAAGGGAAGAAAAATGTTGCTGCAAATGCACTCTCAAGAAAGGATGAGGATGTGGAATCATTTCTTTGTGCCATTTCTATTATCCAACCGAATTGGACACTCATTCAAAACTTGCAACAATATCCCAGTACATATGATACATTTAGCTGGTAAAATGATTCATTATGGTACAAATATCACTTATATGTTTGTAAGAATTCCCAACTCAAGAAAAATATTATTTTGGAATTGCACACGTCCCCTTTAGGAGGGCACTTAGGATTTTTAAAAACTTACCACATGGTCAAGAAGGAATTTTTTTTTGGTATGGGTCTGTTATAACCGTTATCCATTCCAAGTCAATGTTGGGAGGAGGTCTCAATGGATTTTACCATAGGTTTATCCAAGTCTAGAGGAAAGAGTGTCATTATGGTGGTAGTTGATAGAATTACCAAATATGTACACTTTTTTGCATTATCTCATCCTTTTAAATCCAATATAGTTATTACTTCATTTATGGAAACAATTCAAAATCTACATGGGAACCCAGATATTAATGTAAGTGACAGAGATCCCATTTTCACTCGCAATTTTTGGACGGAATTATTTTCTTGTCTTGGTACTCAATTAGCTCATAGCTCATATTATCATCCTCAATCTGATGGGAAAATTTAGATAGTGAACAAATATTTAGAACGATATCTTTGTTGCTTTGTGTCTGACAAACAAACATAATGGGTCAAATGGTTACATCTAGCTAAATCATGGTATAACACTTTCTTCCATACTGCAGCAAAAATGACCACCTTTATGGCACTTTATGGATATCATCCACCATTCATCACATCATCTTTAAGAGAAAATTCTAAAGTTCAATCAGTGGAAGATCACATCGAGCATCAACAACAAGTTCTCCAACTCTTAAAGGATAACCTCACTTTGGCACATAATTGAATGAAACAACAAGAATATCAACATCGCAGTGAAAGAAGTTTTGATGTAGGCGATTAGGTATTAGGTATTTTCACGGCTAAAACCATAAAAACAAATGTCCCTCAAGAAATCTAAGAAGGATAATAAATTATCACCCAAGTACTATGGTCCTTATAAGGTGTTGCAAGATATTGGTAGTATGACATACAAATTGGAGTTGCTTGCATCTTCTCGAGTACACCCACTTTTCCATGTTTCATACTTAAAGAAAGTTATCGATGACAAGCTCACAGTTCAAATAGTGTTAGCAGAACGTGAAGTAGTCATGGAAACAAGAACCCAAAAACTATGAAATCAATTAATTTCATATTATCTCATTAAGTGGAAGAACTTACTCGTTGAAGATTCCACATGGGAGGATGAGAATTTTATACAGAAGCATCCAGAACTACCTAGGCGTTGAGGAAAACACTTCCTTAAAGGAGTGGGATATGTTAGGTCCCTATAATACTAGTGTATTCCCCTTATTTTTATTGTTAGTGTAGCCCCATATTGCTATTGTTGTGCCCATGTATCCCCCATGTTGTTATTGTTGTGCTCCATAGAATCCCACTATTGTTATTTATGTGCCCTTACATTATTATTGTTATGTAGGCTCTGATTATATTGTGATCCCTTAGACTCCTATATATACCAATGAGATCTTATCATTTGTATCATCCAATAATTTTCCATTTATGTAAAGTAAAGTAGGTTTCCCCCTTGAAGAGGCTAATTTTCAAGTTGTTGATCTATCTTTTCTTCTAGTTTGGGAGTTGGTTGCATAATTGTTTGTTGAATCATTTGGATTCACTGAATCAACTTTTCTGCTTTGTCCTTTTCACTTTGTTCATTGGAATATTCATCCTTCCCAAAGACCATGTCTAAGGGATATTTTTGCAAATACCCAATGCACGTTATAGATGGTGAGCTTTCATTAGATGAGTGCATGGCCTTATTGTATGCATGCTACACATAATGAAGTTTCTCATCCCACAACTTGGGATGTTTTCCACAATAACCTCAAAGAAAGTGCACCATTGTTTAGTTAATCACCTCAATTTTTTCGTCGATCTGTGGATGGAATTTCATGCTCCTCTTCAATTTTTTCTCCAGCATTCTCCACAAACTTGTCTAAAACTCCCCAAGGAATCAAGGGTCCCGATAAAATATAATGGATGTGGGGAACCCAAAGTGGGCCCAGACATATTGAACTAAGAGTTGAGTAGTCTAATATGTAGTAATTGACTTCTTACAAGGCATTAAGATACACATCTTACTAAATTGATCAACTATGTCATAAAAATAGTCATGACCTTTTCTAGACAAAGGAAAACCCCCAACAAATTCCATAGACACACTAAGCCAAGGACAAAATGGAATTGCGAATGGTGTGTATAGCCCAAATTTTCTATTAGTGGACTTAAAAAGAGAACACATCACACATCTCTTTACATATTCTGATACAATTTATTTCATACGCGGCCAATAACCAAACCTATGCAAGTGACACATGTAGAAAATCTATGCAGGTTAACCAGATAATGCAATATAAACCAAAGCAGAATGTTATAACCTACTTCTACTATCAATTTGTGAAAGATTAAATATTGAGCTGAACAATATAACCAGAAGAATAAGAATCAATGGCACAATACACATGAAAATACTTTGGGGAAAGCCTCAGCTAAAAACCCCACACTATTGTATTATCATACATGTGGAAATACATAGGAATTATACAAAGCCTTAGCTCTCACAGCTAGCCAACTCTCAGTACAATCCCCACAAATGCTCACAGGAAATCTTGGCTTCTCTCTAGCCTTCCTCTCTACCCTCCAAGCTCCTATTTCCTTGTGTTGTTCCTCTAAGATGATTTCCTTCAACCAAGTGGAAAACTCTTTCTCCAAAACTGCGCAATCCTTAAGGATAAATCCTTGACTGCATGCATGAGTTTTCTCCATAAGAAAACACATGAAACTAATAGTACATTGTCCTTGAATTTAATCTCAACTGGGTAATTCTCAGAATAGACATGCATGATTTTCTGATGAGGGAATCTTTAGTTAACTAGAGTAGCACTAGTTGGATGTAGTAATGCATCAATTGACTTTTAACTCACTATTAGTTCCTCAAACAGTTTAGAACTAATTAAACTGAGTTAACTAATTACAACTCAAATATAACTCAATATTATCTCCTTGAGTTAAGGGATAACTCAATCTTATCTCCTTAATTTAAGGGATAACTCTTGCATGACTTCAGAGAAACTTCTAACTTGAATTTCTTCAACTAATTAATTTAAAATAAATTAATTAATTATTTCCAAGTAGCTATTAAGACTAAATTTGATTTTAATTCACAATTTAATTCAAGTACAAATTAAATTGGAATATTCTTGTTGCCATATTTCAACACTCCCTCTCAACAAGAAAGGGATTATCTGCCACCCC
>APFE030306706.1:51624-67375 GCA_000404065.3 Pinus taeda
CTTCCACTCAGCCAACTCTTGTGCATTAGTTGAAGCTGGCTTTGGGATTTCTTGATCAATGAATTCCTTCAAGCCATTGTCTTCTAATACAGCCTCCATTCTATCTTTCCATGCTATGTAATTTGAGCTAACTTCCAAGGCATAATCAAGTCTCAAGCCATATAACTCTATTGGCCAACCTTGAAGTATGATATGAATTCGATTTGCACCTACAACCCCGAAATTCAAACTTTGAATTCTCTTCTTAGTATACTATTCACAGCTTCGATACCATGTAGAAAATTTCTACAAATCTAGCTCTGATACCATGTAGAAAATTTGTGCAAGTTAACTCGATAATGCAATATAAATCAAAGAAGAATACTATAACCTACTTCTACTATCAATTTGTGGAATCTTAAAGATTGAGGTGAACAATATAAGAAGAAGAAGAATCACTGGCACAATACACATGAAAATAATTTGGGGAAAGCCTCAGCTTAAAAACCCCACACTATTGTATTATCATACATGTGGAAATACATAGGAATTATACAAAGCCTTAGCTCTCACACCTAGCCAGCTCTCAGTACAATCCTCACAGATGCTCACAGGCAATCTTGGCTTCTCTCTAGCCTTCCTCTCTACCCTCCAAGCTCATATTTCCTTGCATTGTTCCTCTGGGATGATTTCCTTCAACCAAGTGGAAAACTCTTTCTCCAAAACTACGCAATACTCAAGGATAAATCCTTGACTGCATGCATGAATTTTCCCCCTAAGAAAATACATGCAACTGATAATACACTATCCTTGACTTTAATCTCAACTGGGTCTTTCTTAGAATAGACATTCATGAGTTTTTTATGAGGGAATCTTCAGTTAACTAGAGTAGCACTAGTTGGATGCATTAATGCATCAATTGACTGTTAACTCACTATTAGTTCCTCAAATAGTTTGGAACTAAATTAACTGGACTTAACTCAGTAAATTGAGTTAAATAATTACAACTCAAATATAACTCAATCTTATCTCCTTGTGTTAAGGTATAACTCAATCTTATCTCCTTAATTTAAGGGATAACTCTTGCATGACTTTAGAAAAACTTCTAATTTAAATTTCTCCAACTAATTAATTTAAAATAAATAAATTAATTATTTGCAAGTAGCTGTTAAGACTAAATTCGATTTTAATTCACAATTTAATTCAAGGACAAATTAAATTGGAATGTTCTTGTTGCCATATTTCAACAACACATAGTCTTCCCTACACCAAAATGACCCGACATAAGAGAAATATGTGCTTCTTTGATTACATGGACTCTTTCATTGGTGGGAATGCAAAGTTTGCCAAGATGGTAAAAGAGTTTCCCCTACAAATGGTAATTATCTACCTGTGATCCATGGGTTATATTCTTATAAATCTATTTAAAATATTCATCCATAGCATATTTTTCAACATAAATTCCATGAGATAAAGAAGCATTTTGCAAAATAAAAGATGCAGAAATAGAAGGACAAGAGAGCATATATGCTACTTTGTTTCTAGTTCCCCTTTTGTATTTGATTACCAAGTGAAAATGTTGAAGAAAACCCATACACCTGAAATGACATGCCTATTGAAACTGAGTTTGAGATTGCAGGTATTATAAGGGCTAGTGATTTGTATGAATAATTATATCCTTGGAAAGCAAGTAGTGTTTCCATTTCTTTATGCTTTGCCCCATATCACACAACTCCTTCTCATAAGTGGGATAATTCACAACAACTTGGGATGAAGTCTTTGAATGGTAACATATCAGTTTCTTTTGTTGCACCAACACTACACTATTATAGACATATTTGGGCACTTCAACCCCAAACTTATATGTCAATAAACTAGGGCTCATCAACCCCTAAAAGAGTTGTTTCATACCCTAAAAGAATATGGTCATTTGATTACATCATTCCCCAAAAGTTCCACCTAAAAAGCGATCTAGAAATGGCCTAAAATGAACCATACTGACTGCTACACTGGCCAGCTGCGATGCATACTAAGTGGTACACTGCTTAAGTGTGATGCATACTGATTAGGCCTTCTATAGGGTGTGACGAGAGAGGATGGACAAATGTCCAAGACAGTTTTCTAAGTGGTTGCTCATGGAATCTTCTAGAAACTTCTCCTATGACACTCGCCTCTCTGAATTCACCCAGGGATGAGTAAGAGATCCAAGTGGAACCAATTGTAACATGTGGAATGACACTAATCAAAACCCCAGAGATGACTCACACCCTTGTACACATCTATAAATGGATCCCTCATCTAAGAGATCTCGGGGCTGGAATATTGTAAATTGCAAGGAAGTGCTGATAGTTTGTACTTGAGGACAGAGCATTGTATTGTTGGTGTGATCTTGCTATTTCATGAGGTGAAGAGGGATTGATGCTGGGAGGATGATGCTGGATCAGACAACTAGGTTGTAATTCTCCCTTATATTTAATAAAGTTCTTCAAGTTTTCTTCCATATAATTGTGCAATTGTGAATGTTATCATTTGTGAATGCTATTGTATGTTCATTATATATCTGATTCTTTAATGTTTATGTTATAATAGATCAAGATGCTTTGACGGTTCCTTGTTATTGTGTTTCTACAGGTACTCTCCAAGCGAAATAAGTATGGGGAGGATTTGCAAGCTCTGTCAAGTGGGAGAGAGATCAAGCAAGGGATTAAGCGGAAGTTCTAGGTTGGTTCCATAGTCTTTCTCTTATCTATTATACATAGAAGAAATCATGAATTTATTTAAACTGTTGTTTCTAGGGTAGCTGCCAAACCTAGAGGGCTAATCATTCGAAAAGACACTAGTTTTCCTAGAAACAAATTGGCGACTCCGCTGAGGAACGAATAGATGTTTTTTTGTTGTTATTTTTTGTTTTATAAACTATAGACAGAGCCTAAAGTGAGCCAGGTAGCCTTCGAACTACTCTTGCTTTGCAATTGCATAATAGATGAATGTTGCTTCAGTCAATCTCTAGTTTAGTTTATGAATTAAACATTTGACTTACAAGCATCTAGATGCCCTTTTGGTAGCTCAATAACCTCTCAATACATTCTCTGTAATTTTCTCTTTACTGTCCATCATAGCTCAGCTTAACTCACTAGAAACAGTGGCACATCTGAGCCAAAACCCATTTCAGTTGCGCTCCCTGGCCCATCGCACTGTCTGTCACTGTAACCCAGTATGCATCATACCTCCCAAGTGTGTAAAGTGCAATGCATCGCTATTTCTGTGAAGCCCAGGCGCGATGACTAACTGAACCTATTTCCATTCTAGAAATTTGGGGTTTTTAACCTTGTTTTCAGTTTTGTTTAGTTGTTTTGCTACTTGTGAATAGTGCCTCCTTACTGAAGCCTACTTGCATCACATAGATCAGCCTCTATTGATTAGGATTAGTGAATGTTTTTTGTATTTTTTCATCATTTACAATCCTTTGTCGAAAAGTTGTTTGAATTGATTTGTCGCTTTGATGCAAAAAGTGTCATAACTGTCGTTTTGTGTCAAAAAGAGAAGTGTCGTGGATTTTTCCTTCCCTTGATAGTCGATTGAAATTTTCTTCATGTATTTGGTTTGATTTGTTTTTATTTGAAATGTTGAAAGCATTTTTTTTTATTCAAAATTGAAAAGTATCGTTTAGTCTTCTTTTCTATTTTGAAGAAGAAATTGTCAAAAATGTCGCTATAAAAGAAATATTTCAGATCTTTGCTGCATTTAGTTTTCCTTTTTGTAATTTTTCACATTAAGGGGAATGAAAAAAAATACATGCATTGGCATTTGCATTTAGTTTGTGTGTGCAGGTGATTTAGGAAAATGCACTAGTGTGTGCTCTTTGCTCTTTGTTTGAAAGAATTGTAATCTTCTTTCCCTAGTAGTTAGGATTTTGATTGCTCAAAATAAACAATGATTGTTTATCATTGTAGATTGCATTTTAGGAATTTCAAATCAACATCGCTTAGTGAACCATTGAAAGGCAAACTCTAAACAAGATCAACTCTAAAATAAATTCAATGAACCTAACAGCGCTTTGGAACTTAACGCAACACATCTAGAGGTCTAGGCTAGAGACATGTTCCGGTGTCATAAAAGCTAGTAACTATCATTTTCATTCAAGGTTGGGTGATTCCTCCTCCTTGATAGGACAAGTGCTATCACGGACTTGTGCTCCTCGTATTGTCGCGTATATATTGGGAGACCACAATAGGCTTATATCCTTTATCCATAGGAAGTCGATTCTACCGCCTTATTGATCGCAATGCACTGAACACTGCATTCAGGAAGATTGACTGCCATACATAAGTCCTTGGTAATTTCTCTTTAATTTATCACCAAGGTGTATATTGTAGTTTTGCGATTGGTTTGGTAATCCCTCTGTCTAGATTTCCAGAGTAGTCACTTTCGTTCTTTTTCGACTCTTTAAAAGAAAAGGTCCATCTGAGCACTTGTCACTTCAGGCTCATTAAAAATCGAAGGAGACTAGAGTCATCTTTAGCTTTTTCTCGACTCTTAAAAACTGAAAAAGAAAAGTTGTGTCAAACCATCATTAAAATTAATTGAATTCGGAATAACATCATTTTTCCCCTAAATTTTGAGTTGATCAAGTAATCTGCAATCCTGGAAGAAATTCAATCAAAACCCCATTGTTCACAGAGACTAGTGAGTCAACCGTCTTTGACTCCAGAAGTGAAGCCAATCTGGGCAAAACGGTCTCGTTTAACTAAGTCTAATTCATCTAGTTTATTTGAAACTTTTGTTTCAACATTGTTAGAGACTACAGTTACTCCAATCATTTCTGGTACATCTTCCTTTATAGAAGAAGTTCCGCAATTACAAGAGGACATTAGAACTGATCCTAGTGTAACAGTAGACACTTCTATACCTGAAACAACTCCATATAGAGTTGATCTAGGACCCATCTCAGTTCAAATCGAGGCTACATTTGAACTAGTAGTTGTTCAAGAACCTCCCTTTGAGACTGAGGTTCACTTACCTGAACATCTGGAAGTTGAGTTTCAGAATTTAGAAGGTGTCACCCCTCTAGTATCTGTCGCTAAAGAAGCTATACCTTCTTCAGCTCTAGAAATATTTTACGGACCTGATGGTCTACCTCCTCCACCTGGTCTAATTGCTATAGAGGAGATAGTAGAGAATCCTCCATCTAGTACCCGGTTACATTTTGGAACTTAGATTCATTTGTATCCTTCTACTCCTGAGTTTGGTTCTTTTAATCATCATTCATCGCAAGTTCCTATCGAATCGCTAGGGAATCTTTTGGATAAATTAAACATGTCTGAGCAACCATCAACATCTAGGACTGTGTCATCTGATGCAGTAGGGTAGAACTTCCTACTGCTATTCCTACAAAGTTTGTTGGTATACCATCTGGGTAGACCAGTCTTCAAAGACTGGTATATCCTTCAAACACTAGACTGCCACCATATGGAGGGCAATATGCCTTTTCATTGTTCCCTCCTGGGGAACAACCATTTGAAAGTTTCCAACAAAATTCAGGTCAAACTTGGACTACATCCAGTGATTGGGTACCAACACTACCACAACAACCAAGGGTTGTATATTCAATGCAACCGATCCAACCTGTGTCGAATGTTCCCACTACACCTACTATTGTGACTATGTCGCAAGTACAAGCACTGCCTATTGTGTCTCAACCTCAAGTCTCTCAGGTTGCAATACAACAGCCTCTTGTCTCTACGGCCCAATCGCAACCTCAGGTTAGTGCTTCCTTATCCAGAACAACTCAGGCTCAAACAGGTATTGTCACTCCGCATCTTGGTCAATCTTCTAGTATTTGGCAACAGTGAATGGTCCAACAACCATGGCTGGTACAATACCAACAATTGCAATTCCAGCAAACCCAACCTCAGTTTGGGCTTGATTTACAAGCTCAAACTGGATTTGGTCAATATCAAGCCTGCCGAGGACCTGAGCAACAAGGCTTTGTAGGTAATGGACAGTCGCATTTTCAAAACGGTTATCAACAACCATACTATACTGGTTATGTCCAACAACCTTATCAAAGTTACCAACATCAGATACATTATGTTGGTATGCAAAGACCTACTACTCAGGTGATTCCATCTTATCTTGGGTACGTTTCACCTAACCTGAATCAATAGTTTCCTTTTGTAGCAACTCTAGAATTACCAGATTTGAACCAGCTAACGAATGATCCAATTGCATATGCCCCTTGGTGGCCAACTATTCCTCATAAACTTCCCTTCAATATTCTTAAATTCAATGGAAATCCAGGTGAAGATCCATCGAATCACGTAATGACTTTTCATTTGTGGTGCTCATCTAACACCCTAAATAATGATTCGATTAGGCTTCACCTTTTTCAAAGAATGCTCACTGGTTTGGTAGCGAAATGGTATATTGAATTGTCTAGAGCTTCATTTGATAACTTCAGCACCCTTTCCACTACTTTTCTAACCCACTTTCAGTTACCCATTAGGTACGAAACAGGAATAGAACTCCTTACCAACTTTAAACAGACCATGGCCACTCACATATCTGATCATATTCATGAGTGGAAACATCGTCGTCAAATGGTAAAGACGTATGTTCCTGATCAGCTTTTAGTTGAGTGGTTTATTAAGTCCTTACTGCCATCTATCACTGAGGACGTGGTGAAAGGAGGAGTTGTCAACTGAAGTGCAAGTCATTGCTCGTGCCCAATATTTAGACTTGATCTATACTCAGTCTGGCACACTCTATGACAAAATTACTGATGCTCCTAGACCAAAATTTTCTGTTCCACCCCCTCCTAAATTGAATACGGACTCTCATGCCAGTGACGGTGTGATTGGTGCCTCAAGCACGCAAACCACAAGGGCTTCATCTGGTAAAGCTCTTATTGTTTCTAGTCAGAATGAAAATGACAAGCTCTTGCCTCAGAGATTAATTCTGTGTCATCTGACAAGGGAAAGAATCCAAAGCAACCAGGGGGCAAGAAGAAAGGGAAAAATAATAAGAAGAAACAGGAGAATTAATCTCCTGAAAAATCTTCTGAGAACCCTGTTGGGCCAAAGAAACCTCCTCATTTTCCATGTTACATATGTAATGAGGAGAATTATATGAAAGATTGTCCACATCGAGCTGAGGTTGCAAAATTTTTAAAGACTTCAAATACCTCAACAGTGTTGACTGATCCATTTCCGAACCTAGAAACTAATTTGGTTGCTATCGATCATGCTTCCACATCCCAAGTGCTTATGCTATCCATCTCAAAAAAGAAAAATGATGCTTTGATATCGACAAGGAATAAAGATTATGGGAATCCATCATCGTCAAACAACCAAGCTACAGATCAACCTAGTGGTTCGACAACGACTTCGCAAGAAGTTGTTCCACCCATTATTCCTAAATTAAATATAAAGCCACCAAAGGGAGTCATACATAAATCGACATTTAATCCTCATGCTCGAGCTGCTCAGAATTATAATATAGTGGAGGATCTAGCTCAATCATCATCTGTTATGTCCACACTTGAGGTATTGCACAATTGTCCCTCCCAAAAGCAGGCTTTGTTATCAGCAATAGGTGGGATTGATCCAACAGATTCCAATCTTGTGGCCTTTAATCATAAAGGATATACACCTCAATTACCAGCCCAACTCCCTTTCCTTATACAGGTAAAAGACCTCAATAAAAATGTTCATCGAACCATCATTGATGAGGGGGAATCTAATTATATTATGTCAATGAGTTGCTGGAAAACTCTAGGTTCACCACCCTTGTCGTGATCATCAACAACGTTGAAAGCATTCGATGGAAGAACATACACTCCATATGGGATTTTAAGTAAATTGAAAATTGAAGTGGGGGGCAAGACAGTAGAGATTGAAATCGAAGTTATTGATGGAAACCTTGATTACAACATCTTACTGGGAAGGCCCTGGATTTATGCTGTGGCTGCCATTGTGTCTACATATTTTAGAAAGATTGCATTTCCCTTCCAAGGTGGAATCATAATCGTTGACCAACTAGCCTTTTTTCCTAATAGTTCACAAGCTACTGGAAGCATTCCATTGATCCATGGAAGTTCTCAATCCCTTCAAAATGTCGGAGTAGGTCTCCTAAAAGACCCTTCCTTAATGGGTACTTTTTCCCTCCCGCCTCCATCTAGTCTTGCAGAAGTGGCCACAGTGGAAACCTTTCATATGATCTCTTCTATATCATCTGAGATTAAGAAGAATTCCAAAAATTTTGATAGTACAAATCATTGCGAGTTGTCGCCACCAAGCCCCATAGAATCTTTGTAGCAATCAATTTTCTGGGCTTGGGCGGCAAACCCGAATCAGCACTTGACAAGTGTTTGGATAGATATGTCTTTGGAATATGGTACCTCTTTAGATCCTTGGTCTCATATACATTCTACAGACGAAGGAATCATCCAATCAATGATGATAGGAGAGACGTCGTGGGAAGATTGCCACCATCGTTCCCACCTTCGTGATGAGAATGAAGATTATTCAAGCGACCTTAATCATCCTTCAGTTGTTGATTTTTTATTAAATATTGTAAATACAGTAGATTCCAAGCATAGTTTGTTCGTTTCAAGCTTGTAAAAAAAATGAAACCGAACCAAGCTTAGTTCCCCACGGTTCAAGCTCATTAAAATATGAACCCACCTTTGGTAATTAACCTTTGTGATTGCCATTTTATCAGCCTTTTGAGCATTTGTTGTGTACCTCTCATGACCTCCATTCTTTTGGCCGATCATACGCTTCCACTTGGTTGTTTACCCTTTTTGAGGAACAGTTACGATGAGTGGTCTTGTTAGCCAACCTCTTCACTGAAATCATCATGTTTTGAGAAGTTCCAAGCTTACTCGGAACCAGTTTCTACCCTAGACACCACTCATTCCTCAAAATCAAGTCTCCTTTAAACCCTTTTCAGACTCATTAAATATGAAAATTTTGTCGAGCAATTGGCCTTTCCAGCTCATTAAAGTGATCGAAAAGTCATCCCTCCTGTACATTTTAATCTTTTTCGGACCTGAGGGATTATCTCACAAAATAGTTTGAGCGCTTGTCTTTTTCAGCTCATTAAAGTGATCGGAAAAGTCATCCCTTTTGTATTATTTTATGCTTTCTCGGACCTAAGGGATTATTCTACGAAAAATAACTTCTGGATTTTCCTTTTCGTCCCTTTTCAAACTCTCTAAACATGAAAAGGACTGAGTTATCCTTGTCATTAAACTCATTAAAATAATAGCGACAAACTTGTCCATTCTAGAGAAGACCGAGTTTCACTGTCGCTAGACTCATTAAAAAATAGTGACAGGTTTGCCCGAAGGACAAATTATATAACAAGCATATGTTATCCTCCGCAAGCTTGACAAAAATAAAGAGGTACTAGTCAGCAATGACTGGGGAAAAAGGGAAAAAAACTTGAAGAAATTTATGGTAGCAGGTCACTCTTGAACATGACACTTCCACTCCATCACCATTATTGAGTCGGGTTGGGTTAGTCTATTCACCGGTCATCTCACCATTGGTCTTTCACACCATCCAGCTTTTGGGGTTAATGCTACAATTCCTTCTTAGTGTCGCCGATATGTTCAAGAGAAGTCATTCAGTTGAGAAACCACAATCCGGTTAATGCCTCATCCACTGCAATACCTTCAACCTTCATTTTTTCATGGCTGCATTCCTGAACCCTATGTCATCAGATCGTTTTCACCTCTAGAAATCATTTGCCTCGTTTTGTGTCATAGATTTGGGATACATCAAGGCCCTCCTACGATGACTCACTTCTTGTCGACATCAGCTCATTATCCAAGAAGTTGACTTAGAAACACCCCTTTCAGTACTTTGAAGCTTGCATGCCTCAATGGCAAGTTTCTCACTTCTGGTGATAGGGTGACATCAATGGCCTTCGACCGAAAGATTTGCATGATGTTTGACATCGAATCATATATTCACACCACGTGAATTGTACTTTATTACCTTGAGGGTCATCATCATTATCAGTGATTCCTCTCGTGTCTATTAACAACCCACATTATTGGCTGGTAATCAGGCGATTTCTTTCCATGTTCGACTTCAAAACATCTCTTCACATGGATTGACTTGTACATCAGGCGAAGATTGAACGAGTTTGAAGACCCTAGATCTAGTTTCATCCATCCGAGCTGCAATATATTCAGGGATATATAGACATCAAATGTACAAAGAAGCTGCACAAATGGTCATCCGAGCCAAGGATGATGACTCTACATCTAAAGAATCACCAGTCTACATCTGCAAATGACTATCTGATCTATGTACATGAAATGAATTTATAACGCTGAGCATGGGAATGCCTGCCTCAGCTAGATCATGAAAATTTAAATATGATGATGTATTGAATTGTAATTTATGCACGTCACCTTCGAGTTCAAAACCTCGAATCCTCATGATAAAGCATTTCACCCGACATCAAGATTTACGACTTCATGCTTTAGGGGGAAACTATTATAGACATATTTGGGCACTTCAACCCCAAACTTATATGTCGATAAACTATGTCTCATCAACCCCTAAAAGAGGTGTTTCATACCCTAAAAGAACATGGTCATCTGATTACATCATTCCCCAAAAGTTCCACTTGAAAAACCATCCAGAAATGGCCTAAACTGAACCATACTAACTGATACACTGGCCAGGTGCGATGCATACTGAGTGGTACACTGCTCAGGTGCAATGGATACTGATTAGGCCTTCTATAGGGTGCGATGAGAGAGGATGGACAAATGTCCAAGACAGTTTGCTAGGTGGTTGCTCATGGAATCTTCTAGAAACTTCTCCTATGACACTTGCCTCTCTGAATTCGCCCAGGGATGAGTAAGAGATCCGAGAAATCTCCAAGTGGAACCAATTGTAACAAGTGGAATGACACTAATCAAAACCCCAGAGATGACTCATACCCTTGTACACATCTATAAATGGATCCCTCATCTAAGAGATCTAGGGGTTGGAATATTGTAAATTGCAAGGAAGTGCTGATAGTTTGTACTTGAGGAGAGAATATTGTATTGTTGGTGTGATCTTGCTATTTCATGAGGTGAAGAGGGATTGATGCTGGGAGGATGATGCTGGATCAGACAACTGGGTTGTAATTCTCCCTTCTATTTAATAAAGTTCTTCAAGTTTTCTTCCATATAATTGTGCAATTGTGAATGTTATCATTTGTGAATGTTATTATATGTTCATTATATATCTAATTATGTAATGTTTATAATATAATAGATCAAGATGCTTTGACAGTTCTTTGCTATTGTGTTTCTACAGGTACTCTCCAAGCGGGATAAGTACGGGGAGAAGTTGCAAGCTCTGTCAAGGGGGAGAGAGATCAAGCAAGGGATTAAGCGGAAGTTCCAAGTTGGTTCCATTGTCTTTCTCTTATCTTTTTTACACATAATAAATTGTGAATTGCTTTAAACTGTTGTTTCTAGGGTAGCTGCCAAACCTAGAGGGCTAATCATTCGAAAAGACACTAGTTTTCCGAGAAACATACACCCATGGTGTAACCACTAACATATGTCTCAATTCCAAAATGTTGTTGGAGGTCAAGCAATGTTAAAACTAGTGTGGTACTAATCTTCTATTTTAGGGTATTGAAAGCCTTATGTTGCTATCCTCCCGATTGAAAGGTTTGCTTCACACTTGTTAAAGCATGCAAGGGAGATGCTATAATGGAGAAGTTGACAATGAACCTTCTCCAATACTATATTTCACCCAAAACATTGTGTATTTATGTAACATTGGTAAGCTTAGGCCACTTAACAATCACATAAAAATTTCAAGGGTCAATTTTCAACTTCCATCCTCCAATAATATGATCTAAGTAAACCAAAGAAGTCTTGCCAAATTCACACTTGGACAATTTTACATATAGTTTTTGTTTTTACAAAATATCAAGAACCTTATTAAAATGATTCATATGACCTTCCAAACTTCTATCTAAAACAAGTATATCATCAAGATACACAAGCACACAATGATCAAGAGAAGGCCTAAAGATATCATTCATTACCATCATAAATGTGGTCAGAGCATTGCACAACCCAAAATTCATCACCAACCATTCGAACAACCCATGCTTTTTCTTGAATATAGGCTTCCATGCATCCTATTCTTTAATTCTAACTTGGTGGTAGCCACTGTGCAAATCCAATTTAGTGAAAAAAACAAAAATTTTCAACTAATATAATAAATTATCAATACAAGGTAGAGGGTAGAAGTTTTTCACAGTAATTTTTTTAAGTGCTTGATATTCCACACACATCCTCCATGTTCCATCCTTCTTTGGTACCAACACTATGGGTGAATCGCAATGAGAAGAGCTAGGTCTTATGACCCCTTGGTTCAACAATTTCTACACCTATTTCTTGATTTCTTGCATTTCAGTGGCTGAAAATATGTACATACCCAAATAAGGTAAAGGAGCATCTTGTTAGAGATAAATTTCATAGTGGGTCTCTCTTTTTGTAGGAAACCCACTTGGTTCCTAAAAATCCCACAATTGTTAGAAACAATTTCATACAATTATTTCTTGTGAGTGGGATCACAACCCTAGAAAGCTTCAGATGCCTCTGCATCCTTTGCTTTCACAACCATGAGCATGCAAATTTTGTTGGAGTTAATAAGCCTCTTCATTTGACCCACACTAACAATATTTTCACTTATCTTCAAATGATGGGATATGGCAATATACTCCACCTAATATTTTGTGAGATGGTATTTTCTTTCATGCTGGAAGAATACTACTTTCTTGTCATACAAATACATACTTCCTATAATAATTCCACATATATCCAATGGTACAACATCCATATCTACCTCATATGCAATTTTTGATGCAATAATAAACCTAACCCTGCATTTATTGGTTAAAGGAAGTTCTAGTTTGTCACATACACAGCCATGAGGGTAGGGTTTTGGATGAGGCTTGGTCTGCAATCCCAACTTTTTAACTAGATTCTGAAATCAAGTTTACTTGAGAACCTAAGTCAAATAATGATTCCACTTTAGTATGTTTCACCACACCCTAATATGGAACAATTCACTCCTCTTTCATTCATCAACAGGAGATTAATTTGTAGAACTTGAACTTGCATGAATTTCAAATATATAATTAACATGAAGGGAATTGTTACCTTGTATTCCCATTACTGAAATATTCATCTCATCACTAGAGTTAGATCCAAGGTCCTATTGCATAGTTTCCATCATATTTTTTTTTCCCTTTCCACCAAATCTCTTTGACCTCAATTCTTGATGCAACTTCCAACAATGTTCATCCTCATGGCCTTCCTTTTTGCAATATGAAAATTATGGATTTCCTCCTACTTTCTTGGATGTAGCTATCTTTTTATCCTTTCCATTACACTTTCCTTTGAATTTGTTGCTATGAGGTTTGATTGATTGCTTCTTGCAATGATCCTCTTTATCATGTTTACCCCTACTTTCAAGATGGACGGTCATCACCCTTATAACATCAATAGTAGCAGATTCAAACAATAATAAATAATTATTGATATAACTATGTAATGCACCAATATACTTCACCACAGTCTCAAGTGAATATAAAAGAATGCCCAATGTTAAAGCTTGTTTTCTAAATTCTTGTATTAAAACTTGTAAACTTTGGCCCTTTCCTTGCCTAAAATATTTCCATTCCATTATGGACTTTTGTCTATAGCCCAAAGGATAGAATTGATCTTTCAATGTAGAAACAAATTTAGACTGGGATGAATGGATTTTACCCATATGTTTACGACCTTTTTTAAGATTGCTCTCACACTAGATGAGAGCAATGCTACTCAGCTAAAGAGATGATAACTGGATCTTAGCCTCATCTTCTTTGATCTACTAAATATGGAAATATACTTCAATCTATCTAATCCGATTGTTTAATTTTTATGCACTACATTCTTTGTTAAACACGGACAACTCAAACTTTACATATAACTTAAGAAAGAAGACTTTTTAGAAGCATTCCTATGCTACTTGTTAGAATGGTGAGAGAGAAGAAAAATAAGAATAATATTCACTGGAATATGGAGATGGGGGTTCAGAAGACTCTTCTCCTTCTTCTTGATTTACTAAAGCATCATCTTTTGCTAGTTATTTCTTCTTCTCCTTCTTTACCATTGTCTTCTTTTACTCTACAAACAATTTGTCAACTTATTGGCCATGGTGTAAAAAAATTGTGAAAAATATTTCTCTTCCTCATGAGCATAATGATCTTCCATTTTCCTTCTTTATGTTACATGCGTCTCTTCTAGATCTAAGGAATTAAGTTTACTTTCACCCTTTTGGAGATTTTTCCTAATTATCATTCACACTCACAATTCGCACCAATCAAAGACCTGCTCTGATACGAAAATTGATATTGATAATTTACTTCATTAATGTATTCGTAATTTCATGTAAAAAATAGAATGAAAACCACATGTGCATACATTTTAAATAAGGGGAAAATAAAAGGAAAGAATAAAGACAAGAAAAATTCAAAACTTGGTAATGGAGTTCATCCAACGTGCACTATGTCTCCGGGCCCTGCTCAAAGTGGGGAGGCGTCTTCATTAATCTTAGAAAAATCAAAACGAATACATGGAAAAAATACACCTTATACCTCTATATATAGGGATGGCCTGAAAATTGTGAAAGTTGAGTATAAAGTTGGCCAAATTCTATCATGACCTTTGGGGAATCTAAAATATTCCTTGTAGATTTTCTATGGAATATTTTGGGAAAATTCTATCAAATATTCTCTTATAATCATTCTCAAAAATCATACCCATTGTGGTGTGGTTCCATAGGCGACCCAAGCATGCCCTCTCCTCCCCGTGGCCTGGTGAATTGTGTGGCTTAAATAAAAAATCGTGGGCTTTGATTATAATGGCCCACTGATCTGGATTTAAATAGGAACGCAATAAAATATAGAGATAACCATAAAGACAGATACGCAGCGGAAATAATATTTCATTTCATTACTGTAAAATACTAAAATGTGCTTACAAATAGAAATAGGAATAACCCAGCTAGGACGATGGTAGCTTATCTCTGAGAAGAGATGTGTCGGCTACATGCCTCTGAACTGTTCCGAACTCTGTTACAATGAGGCTCAAAGGCCTATTTATTATTTAGAAATAATGGAAAACCCTTCACATCCCAAAACCTAACCCTAGAAGATGAAACGCCAAATTGTGGGCCCCATTTTGGGGTGAGTTGGACAGCCAACTTCCCGGGGTCGCGAATTGGTCGTATTATCTTCGCTTGACGCGCATGATAGCCCGTTGGAAAGATCTCTCCGAGGACTACGAAGAAAAAGAAGATTTTTATCTAAAATATTGTTGGCGGTAGATTTCCCAAAAAACATCGTTTAGGGCCTCAAAACGGCTCCGGAAGTTTAGGACCCGAAAAACTGCTAAAAATAGTAAACTGCGCTATAATTAAGGAAACTGAAAGAGACAGTTGTGGGGGTCCAAATGGGATAGGTACGTGGCTACCAACATCCACCTGGATCACTACCTCACAAGCCTGCTCTATCCAACACTTTCCAATCATGTTGCTTGCCAAGCCCCTACTTCTTTGTGCAATTCCTGAGATAATTAATAGATATTTAGTTAAGAAATCCTTCCTCCATAACTATGCAATCCAAACATAGGTCCTAAGTTGATTTCATGCACCATCTGCACAACTCCAAAAATTATACAAATGATAGTACA
>APFE030306706.1:69279-85811 GCA_000404065.3 Pinus taeda
CTTATATCCCGACCTCATTGGGGACATGCAAAGAAAAACAGAGAAAAAGCAGACCGCTCTGATACCACTGATCTGGATTTAAATAGGAACGCAATAAAATATAGAGATAACCATAAAGATAGATACGCAGCGGAAATAATATTTCATTTCGTTACTGTAAAATACTGAAATGTGCTTACAAATAGAAATAGGAATAACCCAGCTAGGGCGATGGTAGCTTATCTCTGAGAAGAGATGTGTCGGCTACATGCCTCTGAACTGTTCCGAACTCTATTACAATGAGGCTCGAAGGCCTATTTATTATTGAGAAACAATGGAAAACCCTTCACATCCCAAAACCTAACCCTAGAAGATGAAACGCCAAATTGTGGGCCCCGTTTTGGGGTGTGTTGGACAGCCAACTTCTCGGGGTCGCAAATTGGTTGTATTATCTCCGCTTGACGCACATGATAGCCCGTTGGAAGGATCTCTCCGAGGACTACGAGGGAAAAGACGATTTTTATCAAAAAAATTGCTGGCGGTAGATTTCCCAAAAAAAGTCGTTTAGGGCCTCAAAACGGCTCCGAAAGTTTAGGACCCGAAAAACTGTTAAAAATAGTAAACTGCGCTATAATTAAGGAAACTGAAAAACTGAAAGAGACAGTTGTGGGGGTCCAAATGGGATAGGTGGGTGGCCACCAACATCCACCTGGATCACCCACTTGTGGGCTAATGTTTGGCATGTATAATAATAGTTCAAGGGTCATGAGTTCAAACCTGTTGACACCTAATCCACTTGAAAATAGTTTAATTTAAAAAGCAACAAATTCGACCACTTGTTCATTGATCTGTCGGCTTCTGTTTGGGGTCACTAGTAATTTTACGTAAGAAACAATTTTGTCATTTCTAGTGACCTATGACAATTGGATTTGTCACTCAATTATTTTGATGTGTGTGGCTTCCAACTAGGTGCCATGTGGTGCCTTTTGATTGGGCCACAGGGCCCCACATGATTGGGCCACTTCACGCCCAACCATACCCAGTCAATGACATGTAGTGTAGCCTCACTGGGCCATATTGCTGATGATGGTGTTGATGGGGCTACTAAAGAGGTTTTCCACATGGCCATGTGTCAACCTCTCATTGGTCCATACCCTACTAACTATGTCATCAGTATTGGCACATATTAGCCTCTCATTGGTTCGTACCTTGCCAACTGTGACGTTTGTACTACCATGTGTTAGCCTCTCATGGGTATGTACCTTGTTGACTATGTTATCTCTATTTATATGTGTTAGCTACTAATTGGTATGTATAGTATATACAAATGCTAACCATACTACCATGTGACAACCTGTGGGACTGCCACATGGCAACCTGCTTGCAAAAAAATTATTGTTTGCCAAAAAGTTCAGTGGGCCATAACTTCCACATACATTGTCAAACTAATGTGGAATTCACAGCATTGGATTCAGAATGAAGATATCTTTGATTTGATATAGGTTTCACTGAGATTTGTGGATTTTGAAAATTTGGACTTTTAGGATCGCATTAGATCAACAAGGCAAGAGAGTGATGTATCATTTAAGTCAAAAGTTGAGAACACTTCAAGGTTGTATAATGACACTGGGGTAGGTTGGATCATGTGCAAGGAATTGTAGTATCCTTCCAGTTGGAGCTGGTATATAAGGTGTTGGAGCATCCTTTAGGTTGAAGCCTATAAACTATGGTGTTGGAGAATCCTTTCACTTAAAGCTAATAAATTTGGAAGTTGGAGATTCCCCTGATGTAATCATTAATGAAAAATACTAAGAAGCATTTGGTGTTTTTCCTCTTAGAAGGATTTCCAAAAAAAAATCAGTTGTCCATTGTCTTCATGTTTGTGAATTGTTGAATGGTGTTGTTTATTGTTCATGTGATATGATGTTAATTTAATATTAATTTGTACTTAATTCTTTGAAGATTAAAAATTAACTAATTGGAGGAAATGTTGATTCACCCCCCTCAGTATTTCCAACCAATGGTATCAGAGCAGGTTCCTTCAGTTGGAGCTTAATAGTTGGAAGGAAGATCTTAGAATGTAGAGATGGGAAAATCACAGAAGAAAGCCACCAAATGCTCAAAGAATCGAAGGAAGTATCAAGTGTTATAGTTAATGAAGTGAATTAAGTTGGTCAACCAAAGCCTAAATTTGATGAAGCCATATATGAAATATGGGAATCTAGAATGGAAGTATATTTGAATGATCGAGGAGGTGATGTATGACATCTTTTCTTTGTAGAAACACATCTTCCAATGAATATAGAAGGTATAGTAAAGAATAAATGAATGTCATTTTTAGTGCTCTGCCAGAGCCTGTAAAAGACAAATTTGATCAATTCTCATAAGCTGAAAGTCTTTGGAAGAAGCTCCATGATCTCTACTTAAAGAAGCATGTTGGTCAAGATGGAAAATATTATGATAATTGTGCTTCAAATCAAGCATATCCTCTCATCGAATAATCTAACAAGGATGAAGAAGAAGTAGAAGTGGGCATGGAGAAAGTAGTAATTAGTGCCTTGAAAGAAATGAAGAACATAGAGAAGGTAAATTTCACACTCATGAAGAAGTTGCTCTCTTAATACTCCAAGTGTGCGAAGTAGAAAACAAAGAGAAAATCTTGGTAAGTCAATAAGAAGAATATATTCAAAAGTATGAGGGTGACGTTTGTTGGGTGTGTGTTATATTATTTCCACAACTAGTCATGCACACGGGGGGGGTGATAGGCCTCCTTGTTTGTTGTGCCAGGAAAATCAGGGGGATCATAGGGGGGCGCAACCCCCCTATCGAGGAGTTTGCAAGGGGGTGGTAGCCCCCTTGCAAGAGGTCCGGGGTAGCGCCCCGAGATTTTGTTTTTCCTATATATATGTGGACCCAAGGATGGGGGCTGACCCAAAGATGATGGGAGGACCTACCCATGGTTTTGTGCATGGGTTTTGCACATGGTTTTGGGCATGATGGTTTTATTCCAATGATATTTTGTAGATCCATTCAAGGGAACTACGGTTATGTTCGAATTCAGGGTTAATGGATTTGGGTTTATGAATACTTCGACATGTATATATATATGTATTGTAACATTGAAAGGAACATAATGAAAAATCAATCTAGTAGTCCTGGTTTTTGGATCCAGGGGAAAATATCTGTGTATGTTTGTTTTATGTTTTATGTTCTCGCCATTATTTATTTTTTATTTTAAGAATTTGTTTGCAGGTAATTGATGTACAAGTTTAAAACCTCCATAGAGTTAATGGATCCACGAGAGGTAGTTAAGTGAGGTCGCGAAACACACGGGGAGAGCTGGATTATCCATTGCCCAACTAATCTAAGTACATTTTTTGGTCCCAACCTATATAAATATCTATTCATGAGTGTGTATGGGGTGGCATTCATTTCCAATGCATTCTTTTTTTGTTCTAGAAGATCCTTTGGTTCCTTCCTCTCTTGTAAAATTTATATTATATCTTCCAAACACATGGGGTCACTTCAACTCGAAATAGGTGAGTGACATGGAGCTCACGTTATATTATTGTTGGTTCCTCACTAGTTTGATCTAAGATAACGTTATTTTGTCCTAGCTAGACTATGATATCAAACTCAAATTCTTGAAAGAGAAATAACTATTGACAAATTTTGCCTTGATTTATAGGTTTATTAATTAAATAATTGAGACCTTGATGATCTTTAAAAAATGTAATTGGAGTTACCAATAGGTAATGTTGGAAATGTTGAAGGAAAAATATCATGGCAAGGTCGTCCCTTTCAGTCATCAAATAATTGTGTTTTCCTTTGTTTAATTTCCAAATAGCATACACATTTATATGGTCAACTATCTCCTGTCATGGTTGAGTGAGAATTGCTTTCCTTTTGACATTAGATGCATCAACATGTATATGATTTTTTTTAGCCTAGTCGGTAACCTCAAGATTGGGGCTCTTACTAACTTTCTTTTTAGTATTTCTAACAATTCATTTCATTTTGCACTCCAAATAAATTTGATACCATTTCTTAGAAGCTTGTTGATTGGGAACACCATGTTGGAATAATTTCTTATAATTTTTTTGTAATATCCAATGTGGCCCAAGAGAATTTTTGTTTTGTTTTGGTTTATTGGGCATTCAAACTGAGGATCACTTTTACTTTTTCCATATTAACCTTGATTCCTTCATTTCATAACTTAACAATTAAATAGTTGGTGTGGAAAGAATACACTTCTTTATATTCGAGAAAAGATGTATTTGTCAACATCTCTCCAACATCATTCTTAGCTAGTGTATATGGTTTTTTAGTAAGTTATAAATTCTAATAATCAAAGTACACAACAATTATTTTGTAAATGTACTTCTGAAAGGCTTTTACCACTATCCTTGAAAATACTACAAATGCATTCTTTAATCTACATAGACTTACTCGATATCCAAAGGATCCAAATTCTAATATGAATGTTCTTTTCAATCCTCTTTTACTGTTGGTGTAGGGGGTCCTGACCCAGGTTCAAAATTAGTTACGCCAATCAACAAATCCCACACTACTGGCTCTTTCGGAAACAACCATCATAGTGCAGGCTGCAGTCTCACCCAAATCAGTATGGGGGGATGCTAGAGCCGAGTTTTTCAACCCAGAGACTAGTGTGATGTATTTTAGCGCCTCATAGTTTCCTTCGCACAGATCAATACTCTCTTAGGGAACACCACTGCAACTCCTTCAAAATTTCCCTTAGACCTCCGTGAAGGTCTACAATCAGTCTTTGTGGGCCTTTACCAGTCGATCTATCTACTTATGTGCATCAGAAAGCAGTCCTAAATTAGGGTTCACGCAGATTTACTTAAGTTATTGATAAACATCAGAGAATTCATTAGAGTCTTCACGAAATTATATAAACATTATTGCATACATCATTTAACAGTTATTCAACATATCCACGCAACATTCAATCAATATTCCATAAAACACATTATTCATATGCAGCATATACCATTAATAGAAACAGAGATAAAACATATATGCACAGGAATTCTTCCGTAATTTTCTTTATTGATCTTCAATTCCGATTTACATACTCAAAGCTACCCTATGCACTTAGCTACAGGGGTCTGTGCACTCATCTTTGGACTCTAATTAGGCCTTTGCACACTCAGATGTAGAGCCTTTCTCCTCCTATCTGACCCACTTCTCTTCGCTATAACTTCTCTTCTATTGACCCATTGCTTCCATCTACCTCATAACATCTGCCTTAGACTCTCTAAGACACACCTATTTATAGCCTTTTGCATACAATTCCATGGTCCACACACCATGGGTGGATCTCAAAACTGACTCATACTTTACATAAAACAAGGGGCTAAACCCCTTTGACTCCTAATCATCTACATGCGTTGCAACCACAAATCATGGAGACTTTACATTAATTACAAGAATGTGTCCAAACTTGGGTTATCTTAACCCCAAAACTAATCCAGGGGACCCTATCCAAACATTTACAATGGACAATTCGCTGTACCTTAAAAATCCATCCTTTAATGAATAGCATTCATGTCCCACTACTTCATTAATGATCTTATCCATGAATGGAGTGGGAAATGGGTTTCTTAGTGTTAATTGATTAGGCCCTATGAAATCAACACAAATTCTCAAATTTTTTAAATCGTGCTTTTTGGAATAGACAACCATTGCAGTGACCATTCTCACTTGTCAGTAGAAGAGATGATTCCTAATGTTGGCATCCGTTCATTTTCTTTTTGGACAATTGGTTTGTTATTGTGTGAAAATTTATATAGGTATTTCTATATGGGCTTGGCCCATAATATGAGGTTGACTTTCACATTTTCCATCTCCTTAACAAGTCCTTTAAGGTCTTTACAATCATTGAAAAATATATTTTGATATTCTTTTAGTGGGTTGACTATTTTTGTGGTTAACTTCTTCAACTAGTAGTCACCTATGCAAGCCATATTTTTTTGAATATCAGTCAATATGTTGACTTATTTAATCTTAACTTCTAATTCCATCCATTTAGAGGGTTTTAATCCATCCAACTTTCATTCCCCTTACCTAATTTCATTATATGTAGGCGGAAAGTTAGTTTTTCTTATTCTTATTTATTCTTTTTCTTGGATATTTTTAAGACAATTTTGACTTGTCTACTCACTTTTAGGTGAATTTCCTCCATCTAAAGCTCTTTCCTAGAAAATTTTCATTTTCTAGATCAATATGATGGACTATTTGTTTTTCTTGATTTTTCTTGATTTATAGAGAAATATAGGAGGACCAGATCATTTTGGACTCATTTTCTTTCTTTTTTTGTGAGGTTAAAATAATTTGTTAATTAATTGTAATTTATGATTCAACACATTATTCCCTAATTATCCTTAAATTTGATAATTAAAGGCTCATGATTGGTTCATGACTTAAATCCCAGCTTAAAGCAATAGAGTTCATTTTGTTTTTGTTATGCATGCCCAATTAATTTTCTACATTTTTTTGTGTTCATTTCATTATAAGAAGTCTAGCAAGAATGGGACACATATGGTCTGAAGCAAAAGTAACTAATGCATATGCCTTTGTTTACTTTTTGGATTCTTGATCAATAATAAAACTAGTTATTACAATGTCTTTTTCAATTTTTATCTTAAATTGATTTTATCTTTCTGGGAAAGTTGAGCTTGAATGCGACTCTACTACAATCAAGGCTTCATTGATTTTAAAAGTTCCCTCCTTTGATGGATAAGGTTGGAAGGTGTTTACTCTCTTTAGGCGAGTTAGAGGTTTTCCTCCATAGGTGCCTTGACACATTCTTCCAAGAGGAGTGGTGGTCCTCAAAGAGACAATAGATATCATATTTATATACATAAAGTGGTCACAAAATATGCTCATTCCATTTGAGTATCATGAAAAAGATCAATCTAGCTAAATTATTGACTAAACAATCACTAAAAACTTTTGAAAGGAATTGTTTCACCAAGTCCGAGCCCCATCAACTGTAAATCTCTCATACCTCCCAACACTAAATGGATAGAACAAAGTAGTAAACAAATTCGTTAAAAAATACTTGAAGAACTTTGTGAATAACTATGAATTGAAGTGATTGAAATGGTTACATCATGCATTATAATGGTTGCACAACACTATCCATCACACTTCAATAAAAATGACTAATTTTCAAACTTTATATGGATACTTAACATTGTAAATAAATGAAATATATTGTCAATTCCAAAGGTTCCTAATGCAAAAAATCGCTTAAGAACTTGTGATGAAATCATTGGTATCCTAAAGAACAACCTTGAGCAAGCAACGAGATTCATGAAAGTCATCTACCTTAATGAAAAACACCTTCTCTAAAATGTCTTGATTATGATCACATTAGGTTTTGATGTCACAATGTTTGTCATAACAATGTCTTTTATAAGTTATTAATTCTCATGAAAGTCATCTACCTTACTGAAAAACGCTTTCTCTAAAATGTCTTGATTATGCTCACATTAGGTTTTGACGTCACAATGTTGGCCATAACATTGATTTTTATAAGTTATTAATTCTTGAAAACCAAAGACAGAGTTGCAAAAGTTTCTCTCCAAATTTGCTAATCATAAACAAAAAATGTTAAAATAATTAACTAATTTTTTTCAAAAAAAATTAATGTCCAATCATTCAAAATTCCATCTAAATAAATAATAATCATTTACATTTTTTTCTTTTTTAATTTACAATTTTATAAATATCATGAAAAATTTATTTCCAAAAAATAATAATCTCTCCCAATTTGAATGTATTCAAAAGTTAAAATATTTTAAATTTCTCTTACATTTAATGGGAATATTTAGAAAGTAAATTGATGGAAATATAAAGAAAGTAGTTTTTAAGTGCGATTTTTTGGAGTTTGGCAAATCAAAATCTAAGAAAAAAAAATTATGGTCAAAACTTATTTTGTATTGTTTAAACCAGTTTTTAACTACATATATGGATTTAACGCCCTTAAAAATATTTTAGACACTTCAATTGTGAAGAGTTCACCTATCATACTTATAATTTGAATAAATTCTTAAACAATTTTAAATGAAAAATAAACTCAACCCTTTTCACAACTCTGAATATAAATTACAACTTTAAAACCTGTTGACTTCATGACTTGGTATTGTTTATCAGCGAAAGTTTTGTTACCCTCATGTTTCTTACCAAATAATAAATCTTTATCATTAAATAATATAAACTTTCTTTTACAGTGGAAATATATAACGTTTTATCCATCATTATTATATTAATTTATTGATCGAATTTCATTAAATTAAAACAATAATAGACTAACGACGGATCGGGGGGTGCATTATAGTTTTTTATTTACAAAATCTTGATACGCCAATTTCACGCTTGTTTCTAATATTAAATTATAACTTGATTAGGAAATCAAGTTTTCTCCACAGAGCGATGTGACAGTAAAATGTCTATCTTTATTATTAAATGTTTTTTTGGGAGGACGACGAAACAAATGATTGATGTTGCCCCTCATTTTTGTCCCCTCTGTGTTTACACTGTCAGTTGAGTTGTTCAATAGTACTATGTCTTCCTCACGACGCCCAAACACGCGGCTTTTCTCCTTTATTTCAGTCTATATAAAAAAAATAGTTTTTGAATGAAATTTTTAAAAGCAGTAGTTCTATAACGCGACTTTTTTGAAAGTCTTTCTGGCGATTTTTCCGGTTCAAAATCCGGCAGCAATTCAATTGGATCCCAAGTTTAATACTAGGTTCGCACAATCAATGGCTCCTTCCCAGGGTTTTTCAGGGTGCTGAATTCCCAAATATGCGTTAAAAACCATTTAAACTGTAAAAATCGAGATTTACTCATTTCTTCACCGGATTCCCGTCAACCGAATTCCAAAAAAGTCGCATTATAGACAACTCCATTGTTAAACAAGATTTTAGTTTATTTTTCGATTTAATTTGTGTAGATATGGTTGATTCATTGAAATCACAATTTGAAATAGGTGAAACTCTTCAAAGTGAAAAGTGCCTTATAGATTTTGAGGGTGCTCATCTATATAAAAAAGCAAAAGAACCAGTTTAAAACAACACAAATCAAAATTGACCACAATTTTTTTTGCCAAATTCTGGTCGAAATACAGCGAATAACTCCAATAAGTCATATTTAAAAACTACTCCTAAAAAATATTATAAATAAATAAATAATATAAATACAATATTTCAAAGTCAACTATGTCTATGTTATAGAAAATGGGTGAAATAAAAACTTTGTTACAGTTAAAATAGCTTATTAGTAAGCGGTTTGAAAAGTGTTGACTTAAAAATCTATATGTGATTTTGTTAGGAAAATTTCTGATATAAATTATGAATCACAAAAGCCTTAATATTTTTTCTCAAAGCTAATATAGATCCATTTTTAACTCTAGATCTACCAAGAACATAGAGAAATCAAATTTATTTAAATGCAAACATTTTCAGGGATGTTGCACTTAAAAAATGTTTGCATATTAAAAAGTTTGATCCTATCAAAAACTTGGTATATAGAGACTTTAAATAAATCTCTCTCTCCTCTCTCCTCTCCTCTCCTTCTCTCTCTATATATATAATAAATATTATATATATTATATATATATATATATAATGAACTATGAAACTATATTCAAAATAGATGGCATTTGTAATTAATTCAATTTATATAGTTTATATTAAAATAATATATATATATATATATATATATATATATTTATATATATATATATATATATATTATATATATAATATATTATATATAATAATATATATATATATATATATTATATATATATATATATATATATAATATATATATATATATATATAAGTAATTTAATATCTAGAGTTAATATTTTTTTTCTTTAGGTGGGAAAACCTATCATAACTCAATTGTCAAACCAACAGTGAGGACAACCATCTCTAGCTGCTATATAAGTAATTTAATACCTAGAGTTAATAGTTTTTTTCTTTAGGTGGGAAAACCTATCATAACTCAGTTGTCAAACTAGCAGTGAGGACAATCATATATGGCTGCTAACTGCAAATGCAAGCTGACTCATCACTGCTAATCAAGGAAAACCACGTTGCTATAACATATTTGGTTTTGATAAGTTAGTTTTCTTTTTTACAAAAAGAGGGTATAAAAAAATAAAAATAAAAATAATGAAAATGAAATATAAAAAAAATGATGAAAGGAAATCCCATGAAAACAAAAAAACAATTGTATAAGTGAGAAAATTTAAATGACACTAGAAAGGATAATATTTGCATTAGGAATAAAATAGGGTCTTGTGTGTAGCTTGTTTAAATGCCACAAACTAATATTCTGGTTTGAATCATATAGTTTAACCATGATCAAATCATTTAAAATTTTGTCTCTAGATTAGAGAATAAGTTCACCAAATTGTTTAATCTTGGTAGAACATGAATTAGATAGTATAGAATAGAAAGAAAATTTGACCAAATATACTCAAAACTTGGGCAAATGCAAAAGATGTACCAGAGTAGGGTTAGAATAGAGTTAGGAAAAATATAATGGTCGCTAGATCAAATGCGCCTATTCACAGAGTAATTCTGCTTTAATTAGGGGTTAAACACTTTTTAAACGGTGATTAATAATATGTAACAAAGTTATGAAATGATTTTATTCGAAATTCATAAAATGAAAAAACTTATTTGTAACCAAGCCCTATTGAGTAGCTTGTTTTTAACAGTGATCCTCTTCCTTGCCCAGATCAATGGCAGGGAAGTCATTTCGCACACCCTTCCCCCGTTTCTCATTAACAACAAAGGAGGGGAGGGGTCCGAAAAGTGGTATTCTTTTCGGCGGGCCCCCTACAACATGGCATCCCCTTGCAGCTTCGCACCCCCCCCCCACAATACTGCTTACAACTACCCTTCCCCCTCTGAAATCTGCTCATCCTTCTCAGGTCAACACGTCATCTCGCCAACGGTTATCACACCACTTCCTACGCATTCCCTTCACTAATCAATTTCTCCCATGTGTCCACTCATTGCTACATGCCAGTTACCAGGCTCCCGTTGTCTATTAATGCTCCCAAATCCCGTCTGGTAACAGTTTGATCCTAATGGTAATTCATTTTGCTGTTATAAATAAATCGTCCATTCCTTTCATTTGATTCCTTTGTTTTCATCGCCAATGTTTGAAACTAAAGGTTTAAAGCTTGATTCTAGTTAAACTCTTACATACTGCGCTTACTTTTTCAAGCAAATACCAAGCTCACCAGTGTCTACAGAGACTGCTCTCTATTCAGGTATTGATCATGTCAACATCTTATTACTCTTTCTCTCTCTTTTATCAGAATATGGCACCAAAGAGAAAAGACCAACCCTATGGTAGCAAAACCCCAACTCAGGAAAATACTAAAACCTCTAATACCCCAGACCTTGACCATATCCCCTTAGAAGACCATTTTTTCAAAATCATTGATACAAAGTGTGAATTTGATATGTTCGAGTTACACCACTGGCTAAAACAAACTTACCAGGATTCAGAGGATGAGATTAATCTATTGGAATCCATGCCGCCCATGTTTATGTTCCCTCAAACCCACTTATTCCCTGATTTGGTTATGTGGTGTCAGGCTAGTTATAATCCCCTCCAAAGAACCATTGTCACCTAGAATGGAGACATTATGATCTCTATTACACCTGAAACCATAAACAAAATGTTGTTAATTCCCAAGAATGACTCAATAGCCATTTCTCTATTGATGTCCTCATGGATTTATATCATAAACTCACTCTCCCCCAAAGAGCTCAAATTTTTTAAATCTTTCTTCCAGAAGATGTTCATCTTCCTAAAAAGAATCCTCCATATATAGCCTCTATGTTCCCAAAGAGAGCCAAACAAATCATCTCCCTAGTTTCTTGCCTATTAGGTTGCCAGACAATCCAATGGGTAGATGAATCTATTCTAGGTTATCTATCCATCTTTTCCAAAAGCACAAGTGAGCATTCATGTATAATTATGGTCAATTTTTCGCTGAAAATATGCATGAACAAGTAATGAAGATCACTACTGAGGGTGTGTTCAAATACTCTTCTGTATTGGTCCATATGTTCCTTTTTCCACAAGGAGACATGATGCCAATAACTTTACATAAGCAGGATGATCAACGAAGCAATCAATCAGTTATACAATGGACCTCATTGGTCAGAAGAAACTCAACTGAGTTTAAATTTACAAATTTTATTAATTGTTTTATTCATCCAGTTACATAGCTTCTTAATAGCCAGAGTGAACCTAGAATCAGTTCAGAGATAAAAAGGGTCCTCCACCTGAGTGACCAAGCCAAAATTGGAGACTGGTATCTTTACCAAAATTATATAGAGATAAGGGTATATGATCTGTGAGCTAGCTCCTTATAAGCTGCCCAAATATGTTCAAATGATAATTTTCTCTCTGGAATATATAAGGCAAATGATTAACATGGATGAGCTTCATTTTGTTTTAGGTAAGAGGAAACCTCAGTTTAAGATCAAATCCCAAGTGGGACCTTTTATATGTAATACCAGAGTAGCGGGAATTGAAGTAGATTCAATTCTCAAGTAGATTAGATTCCAACCAAGCTTTACCTGGTCATATGACCCATTCAACATAATCTCTAAATTAAGGGTGGAACTCAAAACCACGTCGTATAATCACACTCCCAAACCAGAGATTGAGAAATACAGGAATCCAGAACAGTGGGAGGAGAACACACTTCAGGAAGCAAAAGAGAAATTCTACCTGCTTCTACCCTCCAGACTCCCATTTCTCAAAGCAAACAAGAAAAGAGGCCGAGAGAAGAATCATCATCTTCAACAAAGAGTGTAAAAGAGCTTGTCATTTATCAGAAGAAACATAAGACTGATCCTAAATTTATCACTATTCAAGGTCAAAAAGAGCTAACAATTATTAATTTGGATTACTAATAGGTTTCTACAAGTTCAAAGGAAAATGTTCTTAATACTCCATCCTCCTCTTCAGCTTCACATAATCTATTGGAGATTACATAGTCAATAGGAGTAAGTGAATAAGAGGAACCAAATATTTTCACTAATTTTCTAGAAATCAAGCAAAAGAATGAAACTCTTAAGGCCAATGTCCATGCTCAATTCTGAAAGTGGACATCTACTTCACAACATAGATTGTTGACATCATTTAATGGTGAAAAGGGAAGGATGAAAAAGGCATTCTTACAGGCCCAAGTTCCTTTTCCAAAGAGTTCTTCATATTATAAGAAAACAATAGTTTCTTTTCATGCAAAACAAATACATCCTCTCGACCAAATGGACATGCATAGACAATCTAGAGAGATTCTTTTCTCCACCATGACTAACACTGCCATGGCACTGTCAAAGTTAAGAACAACTCTTTCAAATGTATAATCACAGTTGAAGATAGAGAAGATATCCTCCTTGGCAAAGGATAATAGGGTCAAATCATTAGCATATTTAGTGATCAAGATTGGGTATGATCCCACTGATGTTAAAGTTGTAGAGGACATCATCAAGAAAAAGAATGTTGACATTACAACACTTAGGAAGTAACTCAAATTACCTTCTACAAAGGATCCTCAAACCAAGCAGATAGAAGAAAGCGAGCAACATGTTGTTCCTGTGAGATGATAATGGTAAATCGATCATGCCAGAGCATCTAAGATATTTGTTTTGGGAGTTTTGGTTTTGGTTTTTATGGAAGACCAATACATAGAAAAAACTGTAAGAATGATGTATTAACTCATTTAGATAGTACTAATAGATAATCAAAGGGTTGCTTTCTAACTTCACACAATGATTTTAATTTATAAGGTGTGTAGAAAGAATAGTAAGGAGATATGGTTAATTTAGATTTCAAACTGAAAGATAAATTATCATAAGTGGGAAAACCTTTGTCCAATGTTCAAAAGTTAAACAAACTATGCTTAAAATTACATAAGATGCTGACAATTTTATGATCTAGAGGGAGCCTTTCAGACAAACAGTCCAATATCTCAATCTCTTTATGATAATAACTTTAGAAGGAATTTTAAAAATAACTGTAACACATTTATTCTCACCTGATATCTTTGTAAAACTTAAACATATGCAAAATAAACATAATGAATGAAACACATGAAAACTTACAGAAGAAAACAAGACTCTATGACACCAAATTCTGAATCCTTTTTTTTTATTATCAGTGATCTAGAAAAAGCTTATACATCAATTCTTTTACAAAATTTCTTATGGAAATGCACCACCTCTAATAACTCATAGAAGAGATTTATTTATACAAGTTTAAACAAAATATCCTAAACTAATTACAAAATAGCTTGAAAAAAATAGGAAAAGAAAATTTGTTGCATGATGTGTCCCTATTAAATAGGAAGTTGTTGATGATTGCTCCTTCAAAATTTGTTGTTTCTATCTTTTTGTTGGAATAAAAAGTTAGTCAATTGTTTCACACAATTGATCCCACCTTTTCTCACTAGGTATGTCAAGATTTACCATCCTTCTAAATATCTCATCAACTTCGATATATCTCTCAAAATTGGGTTTACTGAGAAAAAGGTGTCCAACTTCATATTTGATGGTGAGGTCAGAGCTCAAGGCTTCCAAAAACTCTTTGTCAGTAATTTGTCTTTTCATCCCTACAAATTGATTGTTGACTGCTGCAATAGTATATAGTCTCTCACAGTAATCCTCCAATTTTACTAGTTGGTCATTCGATGACATTATCTTTGGTAACCCTTTATTATGCAACATATTGAATTTAGAATGAAACCTTCTAATTGTAGTGTTCAAAGCTTCACATTTTTTTTTTCAACTAAGATAAAAGATTCTTATTCACTAGGACTTTCCTAATTTCCAAAATAGTAGTTGTCCTATCTGGAATGTTCATCTCTTGTAACTGTTATCTAGTTTTAGAGTTTAGTACCCTGATCATCCCTAATGCTTCTTTGGGTTTTGTGCCCAATGCTGCCTTCTGGGTCTCTATCTTTGCCCTGAATTTAGCAATCAGTTCTTGCTGCTCAAAAATGATTGGTATGGATGGCCACACTTCTATTATAAAGTGGCTAATATCTAACCAAATGTCTTCTTTGGCTTGGGCCAAAGTGTCTACCATTAGAGTATTTCTTTCTAATTGTTTAACCTTGAGCTCTAACCTATGTGACTTTTCAATTTCCTTTACATAAAAGGTATCATTGTTTACCTTCTATGACTCCAGGGTTTGGAACTTTTGGAGTAACTTCTCATTTTTTTGTTTATGTGCTTGTAGCTCCTGTGATAACCTTGTTGTTTCACCTGTTGCTAAAGATGAAGCAATGTCAGTAGGAGATGAGCTTAAATCTACACCTATCATTAGAATTGTTGTCACTGAGGTCACAGCAAGCTGTGATGCCTCTTTTTCCTTGAGCAATTTTTCTATATGCTCCTCCATTTTCTTGATCCGTATGTTTTGCTCAATAATGAGCTTTAACATCTCCTCCCTATGTTGTTCATTTTTTGCCATTTCTTTGGTCTGTGGATCCTCAGTTGAAGGAAGCTTCAACTGTTTCTTCAAGGCTGTAATCTTTACATTCTTCTTTTGCATTATTTCTTCAATTTCTTTATAGTCTTAGGGATCATATCCAATCTTGATAATGATATTTTCTAAAGACTTTAATTTGTTATCTTTAGATGAGGATGATAACTTTTCAATCTTAAGTTGTGACTGTACATTGGACAAAGCAATTCTGAGCTTGGAAAGAGACATGGCAGTTGTAGTCATTATTTAAAATAGCATCTCACCTGATTGCCTATGCAAATCCATTTCATCAATGGGATGTATCTGGTTCACATCAAATGAGAAGATGGTCTTCTTGTAGTCTACTATGGATTTGGGAAATGGAATTTGAGCCTGCAAAAGTTCCATTTGCATCCTTCCTCTTTCATTGTCAAAGGTAGAGAGAAGTCTATGTTGAGAAGTGGATGTCTGTTTCCAAAACTTACTGTAAACTTGAGATTTAAAACTTTCATTCTTTTTCTTGATTTCCAAAAATGTTGAGAATATATTAGCATCCTCTATTGAGCTGGTCTCAGTTGACTGAATAATCTCCATAGGTTCAGTTGAAGAAGGAGTTGAAGAAGTAGAAGGAGGCTTGGTATCAGTGGTCACTGCTGATGAAACATCTTCCAATTCTCCAAGATCAATTATCTCTGGTGGCTTGCTTCATGATGACATTGATAGTCCGGTTTTCAACTTCTTTTGTAAGATGTAGTACTCTTTACCTGGTTCTGTCGCTGGCTAAGTTTCCTCTCTAGCTCTTTTATGCTGAGTAATCTATGCAGCTGGAGTCTTTATCTTTGGAGTTGATATAACCTGTTCATCAACTTCTGTGAGAGTACCTTCAGACCATTGATCATGGTTCATAAATTTTTCCAATTCTAGCCTAGGAGTATGGTTGTAAGGTGTTGCCTTCAACTACACTATGAGAGATGAAATGATCCCAAAAGGATCATAAGACCAAGTAA
>APFE030306707.1:0-40824 GCA_000404065.3 Pinus taeda
TCTCAAGTGTACATATGTCGTCCAAAAAATATACAAAATTGGGACTCAAATTCCCATAATCATGTCCGGCATATCTAATGCCCCGGCTCAGGATGAGCGGCCAAGTAGGTAACTGTCGCATTGGCTACAGGCCGAAAAGTGCGAACCCAGTCACGTGGCATGCCAACCACATGACGCTGCATATCCTCCGGAAGGTCCTCTATAGCATCCATCGGTACTCGACAGCTCAGTCTTCGTCTCAACAGCCGCCTCTTCGGCTCCTCGGCCGCGTCGTTTGTGCCGTGGGAGTCCATCTGGTCGTACAAGCCCAATGTCTGGATCATGATCATCATATCAGTCATTTGAATCTCATCAAAAATATTTTTCAAATTGCATCATTATATTTGAAAAATCCAAAAAAATCATAAAATAAAAAATCTTACCGATCTCGCCCCACTCTACATCCGGCGGTGATGCTAGGTCAGGATCTCCTCGGAAGTCCAGCCTGGCATAGGGGTAGTCATCTATGGCGATGATCTGCTGATCCCACCAGGTGAAGAAATCATCATCGAATGCAGTCCTAGGAACCTCCCCACCCCCCAGACGTTTCCTCAGATCAGCCCACCGGCCCATGCGTGGATCGCGTGGGGTGCTGATGGAAACTGCTACCCTGGGTCGGAGTGCGGGAATCCTCTCGAAGAAGAAGTTGCACAGAATAGTCCGGTAGCCAAAATTTTTGGTCTGTCCCCTCTTAATGGAAGTGAGTTGGCTCTTCATGCTGGCCAGAAGAGGAGTACACCAGTCAAACACTGTGGTGAGACAATCCACTGCCACGCTCATGTTGAACCATGATGCCTGATGCAGTGAGGATGATCCATTCACTCGATCTATGGTGAACAGGATGATCCTTAGTGATAAACTCTCCACGTGTGCAATGGATATCTGGATCCCAACTTTCTTGGGATGTCCTGGGCAATATATCTGTACATAGTCCTCTATAGTGAGGCTACTCCGCGTCCTGCCCCGTTCCATGATTGCTGACCTGTCATGGCAGGTATCGTTTTTTCACTGGCATATAGGTTAGAGACATCACTTTTCTATTGCATTATGCATACTAGCCTCCATCAGTTGATAGATCTGCCATAGGGTCGATCCCATCGTGTTATGGTTCGTAAGCCATCTTCACTCGCCGATTTTTTAAATCATGACAAAATGGTAGAGCCATCCTTTACATGGGCATCGTAGTTAGCACCTCACTGACATTTTTTTCCCATGCTGCTTCAATTTGAGTAGGCGTGGGAGTCCTCTGTAGTCCCGCCATGACTTATGCGTTGAAGACTCATTCCTCTTAGCTTCTTCGCTTTGTTCTGGCCTTATACCCTAGAGGCTCCTTTGTGTTGAGTTGTACTGCTACATTGCATGTTGACCATTTGCACCGTTTGGCCTAGAGCCAGCTTCACTTGGACTCATGTTTAAGCCAACTTTGACCATGACGACTGCAAAAATCAACCTTGCATACCTTTGACTTCTGCAACTTGACACACCTTCACCCGTGGAAAGAACATACCTTTGAGTGTCACTGACCAGTTTTCGCCTCCCTGCATTGAGCATAGGAATGTTCCACTCCCAGGAACTAGATCATCTGTTTCATCGACACTCGTTCTTTCTACTATACCATAGCATTCTTTTATTCTTTTTCGAGCTTAACAGAAAAAGACAAAAAAAAATTAAATATTCCAAAAAGAGCGGGAATGGGACAGTATTTCTATCTATTATTGGCAGCTAGAGTCAGTTGTGTCGCCCTTGAACAAAGCACTCAAAAGAAACTCTCCTCCACTTGGGTGGGATTTAGTTTGACTTAAGTATGCCTTAACCTTGTTATTGAGTCAATTCTCCCCCGATTGGTTATCTCTTCCAATCATATGGAGGGTTCATTTGTGCTTCCTGCACAACGAACTTATACAGATTCATCATATGCTGCCATAGTCACATTGAGTCATGCTTTTGTTCAAGGGAAGTTAGCGTGAGTCGACCTCTCTGCGATGTCTCTTGACTCATTTTTCAGTCGGCCATCCTGGTTGTCAGTGACATGTCTATCATCACATCAGTTATATTGGTCCTTTACTCGTGCCGGTTTGAGAAGGTCCCCATTCACTTCTTGCTGGCAGGTCTTGTCCTTATCGATGACGACATCTTGCTCCGAGGATAGGCCTAGAGTTGCACCCTGGCCCTATTTTCATTATTGATAGGTTACCTTGTGCTCAGCATCGATCAGTATCATGGGTCTTTGACTGAGTGGTTTCCCTTGTGTTTGACGTCAGCTTACATTACACATTGGGATTCGTGCGGTCCCTTGGTTTCCATTTGACCCTATTGGTGGATACGTCGCCTTTGTGTCAGCTTTCATTATTGGTTGGTTTAGAGGGTTTTTGTCGTGCGCTAGCTACATCTTGTGTACGCCGGAAACGTACTTCGTTTTGGTTACTACATCTTTTTTTGTCCGATTCCTTCCACATTATTGGTCTACGGGTTACACTCGCGCTAGATTGATGAAGGATGCCTTAATGCCTTCCTTCTAGTGGATCTTCCCTATCGACTCTGACTCATTGCTCTGGGGCAAAGATCTAGAGTCCATTTGGTAGTACCTTGGGGTTTGCAGTCATTAGTGGCAGATCCTTTGCTATCGACAGTGGGAAACCATCATTGTCTCCTGATCGATAGATTCTTACAGGTGTTTGACTTCAGCTCATTTATTCGCACTTGTTAGTTTGTATTGGGTACCTTGATGCTCATTATCATTATTGGTGAGTAGTCTCACGTTTGTTAACGGTATACATCAATGACCGGTAATCAAACGATTTCTCACATGGTCGACTTCAGATCATTTATTCCCATGGTGTAGAAATGTACCACGACGGTCGGTGAAGACCTCAGGATTGTATCAGCATTCATTGGTTCACTTGATAGTTGCTCCTGTTGCTGCTAGTTGATACCACTCCACCTTACATGTTGCAGTCATCCATGGCAACATTCTATATACTGACACCTGAGTTTGCAGTGTAGTACCATCCTTTTCCATCATGTTCAGTTGGTACCTTTTGGGATCAGTCTTTGATATCAGTGATCCATTGTATCTTTCAGCATCATTGACAGTTTTATATGTGATATTCAGACATGTACTTGTTCGATCATGATCAGATGATCCATTATGTATTTTCCAGTCATTTATACTTGTATACTTAGTGGATCCGCTTGTACTTGATATGGGACATGCTTTGCTTTCTCTGAGCATGGGTATGCCCGCCTCAGACGGTGTTTCTTTCTGATCTTCTTTTGTGGCTTGGCAGGCTGACTTCCGGTGAAGTACTCCTCAGCTTTTGGCAGGTTTCCTTTCCATTTACTTGCTTAATACATTTCGGCCATCATGTACCCCTTCTGACCTCATATATTAGGGGGCATTTGTTACAGCTCCAAATCTCACCAGTATGGTTTGTGATGCTACAGCCATGGCCTAGGGCAACCCCTCCTTCCAGACCTGGTCATATATCTAAAAAACAGTGTTTTATTCCCTGTACGCGACATTGCCCTGAGTTAAACGCGTGTATATGCGGGTTCATACATACCTAACCCGCGTATATGTATTAAAACACTTAAAAAATATAAAAACTCCTTATTTTCGGGCGGAGATCGCGGGTTTTACCTGCTGATCACCTATTAGTGCCCGTGGCCTCAACTGTCCCCAACCAATTCCTAACTAAAAAACTACCTTGGAGTTGGTATAAAAAGACATCAAGGGGAGGGCCTAAAGGAGGAGAAATCATTGAGCAAGGTTATTATACTGAGTTTTATCCCCCTGATCAGGTCTGAAGACCCTTGTGCCTTCTGCACTTCCCCCATCTTGTACAGGAAACCCTTGTTTCCTTTGTGTTTGGATGTTCATTCTTTCCCATCACATCTTGGAGAGAGTAATGGAAGGTGACCTACTAGTGGCTTGAGGCGGGACGGATCCAGAAGGAGGCTGAGCTTGGAGCCTGCAGAAGAGGATTCAGGTGATATCGCTCTTTTTCCATATTGTTTTATTTATCTAATAAAGAAACACGTCTTGTTCCCGAAACACTTCTTTCTTTGTTTTAATGATATTTATATGTGAAGTTCATACTTGAATAGATGTTTACAAGTTTGTAACTAACTCATCTTTCATATAACATAAAGATCATTTTTTTATGTAAAATCTTGTCCATATACTGTTGTAGCTTGTGGAATTGTGGTTTTTAGAGGACCAAGGAGCAGAAGGGACGTGAAGAAGGGTTTGCACCCTTGAGTAACTACCCAAACGTAGGCCCTCAGGTATGCCCCTCTCACCCTAGAAGTAGTTATTTATAGCATAAACGGTTGTGTGTGTGTGTGTTTCTTAACTTAGATAATTTTCAGTCTGCTAAGGTTTCACCCAAGAACCTTAGGGGATAACTTCCCACAACAGAGTGCAAGACTCACCATATCATCATCAGCTGTCACGATCCCTACACTTCCAAGCTCATCCCTACATGTGGTGATCTTGTTCAGATATGTAGAGATTGTGTCACCCTTTTCACACTTGATCTTCCGAAGCTTGTCTTTCAGTGCCAGCTTCCTCTGATTGCTACTATTCTGATCTAGATATTTCAATGTTTTCCACATTGAAAATGGTGTCTCCTTCCCATGGAGACTCGAGATTATGGGTCTCGAACTCCCTCCAGAAGGATTCTCCTTGCTCTAGCCACACATTTCTTCCATTCCACCAATTGAGTAGCATCAGTCGGCTTGGGGAATTCTTGATCAATGAAGTCCTTTAGACTGTTATCCTCTAATACTGCTTCCATGCGATCCTTCAAGGCTATATAATTCAAGCTGCCATTAAGGGCATACTCGAGTCTTAAACCACTGAACGCCATAGGTGAAATAGATATGTGATAAGAACTCGATTTCTATATTCAGGAATCACAAACTTCAAACTTCTCCCTTCTTGTATGCTGTTCTTCCTTGATCACCTTTGCTCCGATGCCATGTAGAAATTTCCATTGTAGATCAATAGATTATGCAATATACTAAAGCACAATACAAGATCTACTTCTACAACATTTTGTGGAAGCTTAATCAATTTGAGCACAATCAATGAGAACACATAGAACTGAGAATGAGAAGCAATCACACATAACATAGAAGAAATAACCTAGGGAAAGCCTCAGCCTAAAACCCCAACTTTGTATTATCATAGAAGTGGAAATATAGTCTGGATTACAAAAAGAATCATCTCACAAGCTATCCTACTCTCTCTATAATCCCTCTTCTGCTCATAGATAGTCAAAGGCCTCTCTCAAACCTTCTCCTCTGCCCTCCAAGCCTCCTATTTCTTTGCGCAATTTTCCTTGGGGTCCAGTGCAACCACTTGTGTGAATTAGCCTCTTCACACACTCACTAACCTCTGATCCAACTGCGAAATCCTGAAGGAGATAAATCCTTCTCCATGGATGAGCTTCCTCTATAGGAAAAATCCATCCAACTGATAGTACACTATCCCTCCTTCGATCTCAATTGGGTCTCTATCTGAACTAACATGCATGAGTTATTCATGAAAGAATATTCAGTTATTTGAAGTGCAACAGTTATATGCAAGCATGCATTAACTAACTGAACTCAAATTAATTTAAACAAACCGTTTAAATCAATCTAACTGGACTTGACTCAGTTAATTGAGACAACTAATTACAACTCAAATTAGAACTCATCCTTATCTCTTTAACTGATGAATAAATTCCTCAATTAATGGAGAAACTGTTGCATGTCCTCACATAGACTTCATGTTTGATTTTTCACAACTAATTAACTCATGGTGAATTAATTAATTTATTTTCAAACAACTATTAAGTTCAAATTCGAATTTTACTTCCTATTTTAGTCCAGGCACTGACTAAAATTGGACTCCATCCCGAACTGCTAAAAATAGAAATTCTATTTTTAGCACTTCCATTTTTCATTCTCTGTTGCGCAATCCAGCACTGATACCCAAACTGCTATTTATAGCAGTGCTATTTTTAGCACTTCTATTTTTAGCATTTCTTGTTTCTATTTTCAACATGTTCTTCTCGTGGAATTCATATCACAAGATGCATGCACTTGCTCATATATAGAATAAGTAGAAACCAACTTTCTCAAGCTTTATGCTACCCCAACAACAATCAATACATAAAGGGATACCACCCCACGATGGAGGATTCAACACACAGGTAAATATATATATCCCTATGGAATAACAACACACATTGAAAGGTAAGCAAAACACATAAATAAAACCCTAAATGGAACACAATCCATCAGCAAACAATGATGGAAACATGACCTTTGCCTCAAACACATAGGTAAACATATATTCAACCCCAAATTATATTTAATCCCAAAGCATAATTTGACTTGAAGGCATACAACCATGACACACTTCAACACATTTTGATTCTTAACAAGTGCATATAAACAACTTCATCAATAATAGACAGACATAAGAAAATACACACATAGAGGCACATAAACACATTTTCTCATTAATAAAATTATGCATACATTAAGTTGGCCATATTTTACAATGTGGGCATGTGTAGCCCATGCCTCTCATCCTTTGCCTCTCCTCCTAGTGCTAGAGATTCTCCTATATACCGCTGCACTTTTGCCTCTTATGTACACACACTTCTGAAACCCTCTTCTTCTATTTTTAAAATAAAGCTACATGGGTAACCAAGAGTCACAACTGATGGTTCATTTTCCATTCTAAAAAATATGGGAAACTGAAGAGACACTAATTACATTTACATTAGTAAATATTTCCTCTAATAAAAAACTCACATCCTAATGCAAATATACACAATTCCTCAAAAAAACATTTAAATTTCTCTCAGCTTCACCATGTGACCATCCCATCACATTGGTAAGCCTCAGTTCAATATTCATCGAACTTTGTGCTCCATCTATGCATGTTAAGTTATGGTATGTTCTATGCTTATAACAATTTACTTCTTTTCTTATTATATTCCACAAATTAGCAATCACATGTACATAAAGTAAATGCAGATAGAACATTAAACTATGGACAGAAAACAAGCCAAGACAAGAGATACAAGATGTGGCGGCTAGCTACGGACAAACCCCACAATGTGTGGGGAAACCCTTTGATCAAATATTCTTTTATATTCAATAATTGAGCAGAGAGAAATAGTACAATAAATCTGATTTATATCAGCAGTAGCAAACCCTAGATTAGCAGCATCAACATTAGCGGCTTCATCATCAAAACTAGGGCAGTCGATATCTCACAAACCAACCGTCGGATCGGCTTGATTCCACCACCAAAAGTTGCAGCTTTAAGAGGAGGTTTAGATGAACCTACATCATAGTTTAGATGAGGAGATATTTTGTTTCACATAGGTCAAACTTCACTTCTGCAGTTGCAGCTTTAGTTTCAGCAGCTTCCTTCAAACTAGGACAATCGATATCTCGCAAACCATCTGTCAAATCGACTTGATTCCACCACAAAATGTTGCAGCCTTCAGAGGAGGTTCATATGAACCTACAATGTAGATTAGAAGAGGAGGTTTGATGGTCCACACTGGTCAAATTTTGGATCTACAGTTGCAGCTTCAATTTCAGCAGCTTTCGGCTTCACATGTGTGTGAGAGAGACCCTTTTCTGCGCAACAAAGAAGAGACTCCTTTCTGCACAGTAGAGAGAGAGATGTGATGAGATGAATGAGTGAAAATTAGGAAATATCCTCCTGTATTTATACACAATTGTTAATGTTTGGATGTGACTGTTGGGCTTCTGAGCCTACATGAGTTGTAGATCGGCTTGATAATAATTCCATAATCAAAATAAATTCATATCTCCATAAATATTTATAGGAATCGGATGATCTTTACATCAATCCTACACCTCTCGACAAGAGGAATCTAATGAACAGATTATCAGCCATGAATAAGATGACCCACATGAAGTTTGTCCCTAGTTGAAAATTTTAACACTCCCTCTAGTGAGAACTTCATCTGCAATTTGTTTGTCGATCGCTACTATTCATCCATCAAATGCACTACCCTGTACAGCCTAACCCTTGCCCTGCTCTGCTCTATTCTTCCTGTTTTTCTTTGTCTTGTTATGTCCTGTACTGATCTGTATGACTCTACTCTGTTATGCTTTGCTTTGCTTTGTTCTATTCTGCTCTGCTTTTGTCCAAATTATGAAGAAGAAGAAATGATTGAGGATGTACCATACTGACTCAAAGTTAGTCTCAGAGTATGTACCACTGGTCCCAGACCAGTCTCAACCAACCCGAAGTCAGCGTCATAGTGAGTACAACTCCTACCACTGGTCGTAGACCAGTAACATCCTCCACTGACTCAAAGTTAGTCTCAGAGTGCATACCACTGGTCCCAGACTAGTAACAACTGACCCGAAGTCAATGTCATAGAATGTACCACTCCTAACACTAGTCCCAGACTAGTATCATTGATCCTAGATCAATGGAGGTCATCCTAGCATAGGGAGTACAATAGATACAACGATGCATCCATCGGTACTACTATGGTCCCTAACTTCATTTCCCTACTCATTGATCAGATGAGAGATACTTCCTATGAGTCCCAAACTGCATGGGTAGGATGCCTCGACAGGAGAACTAAGCAATCCTATCCTCACAAGAGAACACATCAATCCTCCTAAAATCACCATGGAGAACACATCAATCCAGGCCACCATGGAGAACACATCAATCCAGGCCTCACAGGAGAACACATCAATCCTGCTACAATCGCCATGGAAAACACATCAATCTAGGCCTCACAGGAGAACACATCAATCTTGCTACAATCACCATGGGGAACACATCAATCCAGGCCTCACAGGAGAACACATCAATCCTACTACAATCACCATGGAGAACACATCAATCCAGGCCTCATAGGAGAACACATCAATCCTGCTACAATTGCCATGGAGAACACATCAAATCCAGGCCTCACAGGAGAACTAATCATCCTGCTACACAGGAGAGCGAATCATCCTGTTCCACAAGAGAGCGAATCATCTTGTCCCACAAGAGAGCGAATCATCTTGTTCCAGTGCGCACCGATAGGGGAGGGTGAGTCACCCTGTGGTCGTATGTTGCTCCAATAAGAACCGCAAGCCCTTAGAGCTCCTAGAGCTCAATGTATGCAACATGCAGGACCCTTGTACAAGGGTTTCTTGACAGCTCCAAGTCATTTGGGAAAATCACAGATTAGATCTTTCCTCGGGGCTTTGACAAGGTGTATCGACCTGCACATCACCTTAATGTGATGGAGCCTCCTTGCTCATCGACGTACCATATCCCAGATGATGTCTATCTGCTGGAGCAATCGATGAATACGGGATTCCTCAATAATCGAATCCCACCTTTAGTTGTTACAAAGAATCACAGTGGTATGTGTTCAAATAGCGCACTGAAGAGCTTCCCAAACTAGGTAGCTTCATACGAGATCATACTCGTAGATATGTATCTAGTCTCGGCGGTGCTTATGGCAACCGACTTCTGCTTCCTGCTCATTCATTATATCGAAGCAGAATCCAAAGAGAAACAACACTAAAAGTGCTCCAGTTATCCTCCACAATACCTGCCTAATCAGCATTCGAATAATCATGTTGTTTCATATTTTTGGCAGTGTATCTCAATCCATGAGAGATTATGTCCTGAAGACATCTCAGAATATTCTTGGCACCAATCTAGTGAGGCTCAACCAAATATGAGCTCACAATGCTAACTGCAAAACATATGTTCGGACGGAGGTTCACCAAGAACATCAATGCAAATGAGTTTTTTGAAACTCTCAAAGGCATTTCCCAATCTGGTCTGACATCACTACCATTATAACTTCTAAATTTAAGATCCTCGAGGTAGTCACAGGCTTGCAGTCCATCATACCAAATCTTTTCAGAATCTTCACCACATATTTTCCTTGAGATAGGAAAATTTCCCTTGGCTTCTACCACACTTCAAGTCCTTGGTTCTTCATTTTCAAATTTAGAATCCAACTCCCTCTTACATTTGTGAATGAGAGGGTATGCACCTGTTAGAAAGAGGTCATCCACATACAACACCAGTATGAGAGGCTTGTCATCTTCAACCTTAAGGTAAAGGTTAGGATCGGCTTCACTCCTAGTGAATCCCAGCTTCATCAAGTACTTATCGATCCTCTCATACCATGCTCAGGGTGCTTGCTTCAGCCCATAGAGAGCCTTCTTCAACCTAAATACATGAGATTTTCAATCATAAATCTCAAATCCTTTAGGTTGCTCCACATAGACCTCTTCTTTGATCGAACCGTGCAAGAACGCGGTCTTGACATCCATCTGATGTAGGTTCCATTCTTGTGAACCCAAAAGGGCTATGATCAAGTGAATGGTCGTATATCTGGCAACAAGTGCAAATACCACGTCATAGTCTATACCTTCCTTCTGGGAGAAACCACGAGCAACAAAACGAGGCTTATACTATTCCGTACTTCCATCTACCGCAACTTTATTTTGTAAATCCATTTTGAAGTAACAATTGTCTTGTCCTAAGGTCTGGGAACTACTTCCCACATCATTCTCCATAATAGACTCATGTTCTTCGATGATAGCATCCTTCCATACTTGATGCTTGACAACATCTGAGAATGATGAAGGCTCATTTTGTATGATTGTGCTCATATTGGTCAGGTATCCCTGATACCTGTTGGGTTTCTTACTTTCACGGAAGGTTCCTTGGGGTGCAACATGTCCTTTAGCATCATCATGTATCCCCCTAATCCATGAAGGCCTCTTCCTAGAAGAGGAAGGCTCAGGTGGATAAATAGGATCCATGGGTTCCTCCACATCAGGCATTGCTACATCATCTACCCATAGAGACAGATTCCACAATCGTATGGTTCTTTCTTTCTGCCATGCCATTCTGCTGAGGAGTATGTGGTGTAGTAGTCTCCCTCTTAATGCCAGCCTCAGATATGCCTGAGTGAACCAACTGTAATATATCGAAGGTCTTGCTTTGGCTTGAGGGGAATGGTCCCATTTTGAGCTTTCCTTCGACACATCCTGGACATACACCTTCTTTCTCTACTCGAAATTCAGGCATCCCTGTCACCATTTGTCTTACACCGAGTAGAGCTTTATAATGAAGGGGGGCACACCTCTAATGCCAAAATTTAGACTGAAGATATGTGTCATAAGACATGACACCTAGCGGACTTCCATCGATCTGATATAATGAATCAACACGAAACCCAAGATTAAAGGCATCTTTAACATTATTTTTCCATATACGTACCTTGCCATCACTAAAGGTTACCTTGTAGCCTTTGTCTTCCATTGCCGAGATGGACACCAGGTTCTTTTTGAGGTCAGGTGCATTTAATACATCTTAGAATTTCTAGCCTTCTTGAATGGTTTTCCTCTTCCTTGATTCCCAGTTCTCTTCTTACCTTTGCTATTGAATTTTTCATTCCTTTGATTGTCATCAGAGGGATTTTGATCATCATCCCAGTGTGAGTCCTTTCTATCAGGGCACTCCCTTTCATAGTGACCTGCTTTATCGCAAATGTAACATCGTCCTTTTCTTCCACCCTTAGGTCTAGCCTTTCCTTTTGATTTAGTCCCGGAATTATTTCTTTTCTTAGCATCAGAAGAAAAGGTAGTAGGAGGATCTTTAGGCATGGACATTTCTTGCTCTTGTACCCTTGTTTCTTCTTGAATGCATCTAGCCATTAATTCCTCGAAACCAGGAATTATATTATTGTTCAGAAGAGTAGTCCTGAACATGTACCATGCGGATGGTAATCCTCCAAGAGTCGTGAGTGCCATTTCTCTATCAATAATAGTCTCCCAATAGATAGGAGATCATTCTTGATCTTGGTAATTCTTAAGAAGTATGCTTGCATACTCTCATCTTTACCCTTCCTGATTTCCTTCAGCTTATTTCTAAGAAAAAAAACTTGATTTGCATCATTAACTTTAAATAAACTCACCAGTCTATTGTAGATTTTCTTGGAGGTGTTCAGATCGGAGATGTAGGCCACCAAGTGCTTGTCGATAGAGTCCAAGATGATCTTCTTTGTTTTGACTTCTCCATTTTTCCATTTGTTCCAGGCAGCAGCGGATGCATTTGATGGAGGCTCAACAATATTGTCTCTTACATGGTCTAACACTCCTTGATCTTCTAGGTTTAGATCAATGGACATCTTCCATCCGTGATAGTCAGCTTTCTCACGGAGCTTGTCTTCGGCAAGAAAGAGTGTTGAGGACCCCATAGTTCTTTTAGGATAGCCTTGCCAATCTTCTCTTCGGTGATTGCTCTTGCTCTTGCTCGGGCTTTGTCTTCACCTTAGCTCTGATACCATGTTAAGTTATGGTATGTTATATTCTTATAACAATTTACTTCCTTTCTTATTATATTCCACAGATTAGCAAACACATGTACATAAAGTAAAGTGCATATAGAACATTAAACGATTGACAGAAAATAAGCCAAGACAAGAGACACAAGATGTAGCGGCTAGCCAGGGACAAACCACACAATGTGTGGGGAAACCCCTTAATCAAATATTCTTTTATCTTAAATAATTTAGTAGAGAGAAATAGTACAATAAATCTGATTTATATCAGCAGTAGAAAACCCTAGATCAGTAGCATCAATGTTAGTGGCTTCATCATCAAAACTAGGGCAGTCAATATCTCACAAACCAACCATCGGATCAACTTGATTCCACCACCAAAAGTTGCAGCCTTCAAAGGAGGTTCAGATGAACCTACAGTGTAGTTTAGATGAGGATATATTCTCATCCATGTAGGTCAAACTTCACTTCCGCAGTTGCAGCTTCAATTTCAGCATCTTCCTTCAAACTAGGGTAGTCGATATCTCACAAACTGTCCGTCGGATCGACTTGATTCCACCACCAAATGTTGCAGCCTTCAGAGGAGATTCAGATGAACCTACAACAAAGAATATAAGAGGATGTTTGATGGTCCATGCTAGTCAAAGTTTGGCTTTGCAGTTGTAGCTTCAGTTTCAGCAGCTTCCAGCTTCACATGTGTGAGAGAGAGACCCTTTTCTGCACAGTAGAGAAGAGACTCTTTTCTGCGCAATAGAGAGAGAGAGAGAGATGTTATGAGATGAGTGAGTGCAAATGAGGAAATATCCTCTTGTATTTATACACAATTGTTGATGTTTGAATAGATGTGACTGTTGGGCTTTTGAGCCTACATGAATTGTAGGTCGGCTTGATAATAATTCCATAATCAAAATAAATTCATATCTCCATAAATACTTATCAGAATCGGATGATATTTAGATCAATCCTACATCTCTTGATGAGAGGAATCTAATGAACATATTATCAGCCATGAATAAGATGACCCACATGAAGTTTGGCCCTAGTTGCCAATTTTAACAATGCGGCTGCATCAATTTTAGCTGTTTTTTTGTTGAGTATCTGACCAACATCTTCCTTCCAGATAGGATGGATTTTCAATAGTGTGAGTAATATTTATCTGCACTATAGGTGAAAAGTTTTACTATGACCCAGGGTTTGATCATAGGGTGCCAACAAAGGGTCCATAATACTATAGCATGTCATTGACATTTTAAATCCTCTACAAGGGAAGAAGGTCTCAATTGAGGCGTGATGAGGCTTACAAGTGATGTGTTGGGGTTTTAGAAGGTAACAAGATTATTTCCATTAATTGAAACACACATTAAACCCATAAACATTCATTGATCTTTAGAATAACCCTTGTGAAAAAATAAATGGATGCATAACAATGAACTTAATGAAAGACTTTAAAATTTTGAAAAAGGGCTATACAACACCATCATATTCATTTATAAGGACACATATATAGATCTCGAAAATAACCTCCTTTAATATTATATCTAGAGAAATTCATAGATTACATTACAAATCTATGAAGACTCTACAATATTTTTTTGATCTCCATCCAAACTATTATAATAGACTCAAATCACATCAAAATTACAACATAATATAGCAAGAGAATTCAAGTTCTCATTCCAACAACATGACAACCTTTTTCTTGTTCTCCCTTCGCAACTTGATCTATGTGGCTATATATAGATTTTGGCCTCTTAGATCTTGTCCATGCTCAGTTGTCAAGGTCCAAATTAATCATATTGAAGAGATCTATCCACTTGCTACACATCTGCTTGATTTCTTCAAACTTAACATCTTTATCCCTATTTCATGGCCTTGATGAGTTCCAATGTAACTACTTGCTTTCCTTGCTTGCCACTTTCTTCTTTTATGGTGCTACTTTCTAGCTAATTTAACCGTCTGTTTATCCAATAGTGCTTCTTACTTCCACAACTATTTTTTTTCTTTTCAAAATAGGTCTCAAAAACAAAGGACCCAATAGGCCCTAACCACATTCCATTGACTCACCCTCAAGTCAGTCCTTTTTTTATGCACTTTCCCTTTCTTGTGATGGTGCATAGTGATGTTGGTGCGCTCTGTCATTGTACAGATGCTTCTCCTTCAAACGAAAGATCCAACTCTGGGAACATCTTCAAAACCTTACCTCTAAAGCTATTGCAAACATGTTGAATGGTGTTTCCATTGATGCCAATGACCATTAGTGAATTCTCTTAATATGTTTCTGATTTGCATCAGTTAGAAGCTCCAAAGGAAGAAGCCCTCGAAAACCCCAGAAGCCCCACACTTGTCTGACTTTTTGAGGATGAAGATCAATCAGATTTCTCCTTAGACCACCATCACTTGAAGCTCCTCGTTGTGAAAAATATGACAGTATGTGGTACGCCACGAGAGCCCTCACAATTTAAGATATATGCTTGTTCAAAGATCAAAACCCCATCAAGTGGGAAAGAAAACCCCCATAAGGAAGATGATGTGGCAAAGTGCTATGGGGAAAATTTGGAAAGGTAAATTATGGCTCAATTCATAAGGAAAGGAATGGGTTTAAATTATTTTTTTATGGTCAAACCAATGGAGGAAAATTCCAAAGGAAACTTTAAAAAATGGTTATAAAGAAAATTCAAATTAGCCCCAAAAGAATTCAAGTTGGTCTCCTCTTTTCGCTACAATTTTTGAAATTTAAAAATTTGGTTCCCTCCAAAATATCAAGTCGGCTTCCCTCGTTTGTGACCCTCCAAAATCTATACAAGGTAACCATGTCCTCCACAAAACAATCAAGTCTAAATGCCAAATCTTCTCTAAAATTTCTCTACGTAGAGGACAATCATTCAACATCTTGAGAAGGTCAAAGTTGTTGAAGCATTCTAGGTATAAGGTTGAAGTTTGAATTGTAATTTTAATTGGGATTTGTTAGGGTTTTATTATGTTTGCAGGTGATTTCTTGATATGACTCAAATATTCGTGTAATTCATATCCTTTGTGGTTAGTTATGAAATTGTTATCATTCCTATGTGCCTAGTTACAGAACTTGTATTCTCTCTCTACAGCAGATGTGTGATGCGTTGTGGAACTCGCATTTGCTAGAGGCTATGGGCAGAAATCTGTAATTAAATTAAAACCAACTCGACACTAGTCTTCACTATTTTTTTGGTATTTTCAAAGACTCATCTGAAGCCACACATTCAAGTGAATTATTCTTTGTGGAATTGTCGTTGATTGAGTGGAGAGGCTTATTCTACATCCCAGTATGATGTGTAACATTGTCCATCCCTCATCAAAGTTGAAATTTTGCTCATGTCGGCCAAAATAAAATTTTAAAAAATCTATAAAAAAAAACTATACCAAACATTTAAATAATATTTGCTCATAAAAAATGTGTAAGTGAAGAAATTGGATCAGCTTATGTTAGAACCATATTTAAGATGGATCTATGCTGGTATATACTAATTTCAAATGGTGAAGCCATTAGCATCGACTGTGGCTAAATTTGTAGGAACATGGATCAAAATCAACTTCTGAGAGTCCAGATTGTGAAAAAAAAAAAAGGTGATCGTGAATTTAAAAGTGAAAATGTCAATATTTGTTACCCTCCTATGTTTCAGAGTGGAGATGAGTTTGATTTGAGGCTTGGGAGTGTAAACAATGACAATTTCATACAAATTAAATATCGCAAAGGAAAAATACAATACAACGTTGAATAATTCTTAGCGCAACTCAGTTGGGAAAATCTTGATATTGACGATGAAGTTCAATTTTTGAAAAATTTGTGGCGTATATATATATATATATATATATATAATCGAAAAATCTAGCTGAAGTTGAATGACTTTTCAATTTAAGGTGGATGTTTGGTGGAGGTTTAATAGTTGTCACTAGAGCTCCACTGAAACTAATGCATTGAATGTATTATATTGTGTAGCAACTTTGAACAACATCAACTAGCCTCACTCGGAATACAATAGTTTCGTCGAGTTACACTTTGGTGACATAATGCATCGAATAAATGATGTGTAATAGTTGGGTGTTTCTTGTAATACAATATTGTTAGCGTTGACAACAACAAGGTATAAATCCACCATGGTTCCATGAGCCACATCCTTGACCACGAGTTTTCCAAAGCGTCTCATCTTTTGTAGCCAGCCACCTACCAGCTTGAGTAGAAGCCTTGGGGGACGCATAATATTTTTGAAGGGATGAATATTGTATAGTGTAGCCATATGGGGCTAGTGGTAAAGTCAAAATATTTTTTTGTTTTTGTTTTTAAAAGTTTATTTTATCACATAATTAGTAATTGTGGTGGTCGAAAATTCATTTGGAATTAGCCTATATAGAATCACTTTGTAGAATGTTTTGCACAATTTGGTGATCTCACAAAAAGCCCCTAGAAATGAAAAATTTGTAGAACGGTTAATTTAGTACATGGTTTATTGTAGTTATGGTTGATTTACGAGATCAATATCTATCTTATTTGAAATTCAGAAGATGCTAATCAATCATGGCTCATAGATATAGCTTTTTGAAGTGATTACATTGATTTAATTTGGTAGTGTTGGGCCAAAAAAAGGACATGTATTGCAGGTATGCTGGATATATTAGAGTTTCAAGATGAACTATAACAAAGGCTTATGAAGTCAGGGTTTGCTGTACATGTTGAGAAAAATAAATTTTGATGGAGCAGAGTCTTTATTGATGCACATTTATGACAAGCTCGTATGTTTGATATATATTAACGATTTTTAATGTTATGGTTTCGCAGTTTTATTACATATTGTTGATATGAGATGACAATTTGATGTACCTTGGGTAGAATTGTCATGACAATGGACTTGAAAATGAGAGTTCATGTTGCCTAGGGTTCGATATTGAGTAGGGACTAATTACTGATATAGAGATCTTGAGAATAAACAACTACAGTTTGATATTGATCTACTTCTACATGTTGACCTAAAAATTTCATGTATTCAGACTAGTTGATAAATTATTGATGCAGTGAGCAGAGCTATTAGGGTTTGACAATGATATCTTTATGCAATAGGTTGGAAAGCATAATTATTTGATTGGTTTTCCAAAAATAAGATCACATTAGGTAGAAGAAAAGGAATTTGATATTGCTGATGACCTTGGGCCAGAATTGCAGATCGATAGAGTCAATAGATTTCTTTGATATTTATCCTATTATTGAACACAGGTGGATCCAGTCTGAAAATTGTGAAATGTGGTTTGTTGGCTAATCAGGGTGGTAGGGTGGTGCAAGGCAGGAAAGTGGAATCTCCTTCAGGTTGGAGCTTGAGAATACTTCAGGGTGACAGGGTGGTACTAGGGTAGGTTGGAGTTTGCACAGGGCATCAGAGCATCCTCCTAGTTGCAACTAGTAAACAACATGTTGGAGAATCTTTCAGGTTGGAGCCTGTAAATTAGGATGTTGGAGCATCTTTCCATTTGGAGTTGGTGAACCAAGGCCCTTGGAGCATCCTTCAAGTTGGAGCTTGTAAACCAAGATGTTGGAGCTTCCTTCATTTGGAGCTAAAAATAGTGATGTAAATATTTTAAAGACAAATATTAAGAAGTGTTTGGTGGTTTTTCTCCCGGAAGGGTTTCCACCTAAAATTTTTTGTTATCTATTGTCTAGATGTTTGAACATTGTTGAATGATGTTGTTTACTATCAATTTATGTTACATCTAATGATAATGTTAATTAATGATATGTGAAGTTAAAAATATACTAATTGAAGAGAAATATTGATTCACCCCCCCTCTCAGTGTTTCCAAAAATGGGTATCAGATGAAGTTCCTTTAGTTCCAACATAACAATTAGAAGGTAGATCTCAGGTGAATTAGGACGAGAAAGTCAAGGATGCAATCCACCAAGCATTTAAAGGAAGAAAAGGAAGTCCCTAATATTAAAACAATTTCAAAACCTATTATAGCTGACCAAGAGAAACAGGTTGGCCCAATTCCTCTATTCAATGAATCAAGTTATATATTTTGGAAAGGTAAAATGCAAGCCTATTTGAAAGCTCAAGGATATTATGTATGACACTCTGTTATCTCTAAGGACACCTCTACCAATGAATCTAAAAGGTCATTTTTTATGCTTTTCCAGACCCTCTAAAATCCAAAGTTGGTCAATACTCATCAACCAAACATCTTTGGGAGAAACTTCGAAATATCTATGTAGGTCAAAAACATATAGGTCAAGATAAAGATGTTAATAATCATGCTTCAAATCAAGAAGATCCTCATGTCGAAGAATCTGATAATGATGATGAAGAAGTATAAGAGGACGTGGAAAAAGCATTAATTAGTGCCTTCAAATAATGGATGAACATAGAGAAGGAAAATTACACACTTAAAGAAGAAGTTTCTCTTTTGAAACTCCAAGTGCAGGAAACAAAAAAGAAAGAGAAAGAACTGACAAGCTAATTAAAGGAATCTGGTCAAAGGTATGTAACTAAAATTGATCAAAAGTAAAAGGAACTAGATGCATCTTTAGTAGAAATCAACAAGATCATAAATGAAAATGAAAGATAGAAGGAATAATTACAATATCTTAGTTATAAAGCTGAAAGTAGAGGAAACAGAAGAAAGAAGGAAATTGTTGAAAAGAAGATTTTAGGAAGACCTTGCTCAAAAGCAAGGAGAATTTGATGCTACCCTATATGAAGTAGATGAACTCAGGAAATGGAAAAAGGAGATATTATTGGAAGATAGAAGGAAAGATATTGACAATGCTTGATTGAAGATGAAGGAAAAAGAGGCAGATGAAAGCTCAAGCTCCAAACCCTCACAAGGCAATATTGACTAGAAACCTACTAGCCAGATCCCTCCAAGATCAAAACAAAAGAGGGATGTTGTTGCTACAACAAGTAATGCTCAAGAATTTAAGAACAAGGATCCAAATGTTATTGTACCTCCTCCAAGAAATAATGACATCATAAGATCTTCAGGACGTGACAACACATCCAAATACCCTAGCATGTTTAATGGTCATTGTTTTTCATGTTCTAATTTTGGCACATGGCTATGGATTACATAATGTATGTCAGGGGTGGTTATCAAAGGCATTATAAAAACCATAGAAGCAAGTTTGAAGGGTCACAGAACAAGTTTCAATCAAACTTCGTCAGCGAAAATTATACGTCATTAGTGTTAATTTTCTAATGTTCTATGCTTAACACAATCACTTATGACAATTTCTTCTTCAATTAGCAATCATTTTATCTAATATAAATTGAATCTTCTAGTAATAATAAGAAATTTTATATAGAAAAGTAAACCAAATGTAATATAAGACAAAAAAAACAATAGAGATGCAAGATTTGTTCAAAGACTAGGGGAAAACCCCATAAAGGGGAAAACTCTTTCCAATTTTTTCTTCTATTAAATTGTCATCAAATGTTTGACAAAGATATACAATGTTAAATTTTATCAACAAAGAGTCAAAGTTTAAACCATTGAATCTTCCAAATACCAATCCAATATCCAATTAAAGATCAACCCAAAAAGTCAACTTTGGTCAAAATTCGAATCTGCAAATTCTAGTCAAAGTCAACAACAACAATAACAACCCTAACTAGTCTTGGTCAATGGTCAAATCTAACTTCAAAGAGCTCGGTCAACAACTCAAAATATTCAACCTTCTTCCTATAGTCAATCCATATCAATGTAGCCTTCAAAAACTCGATCCAACCTGTAGTCAACCTTCAACAAATCTGCGGTCAAACTCAACCAAAGTCTACGGTCAAAGCTGGTCAACTAGCCCAGAAAAGTGCAGTATTTTTCACAATTAATTCAACCTTCTGGAATAGAGATAAATTCAGAAATTTCAAGTGAAACGTACCCAAGAAAAGGTGAAGTCAACCTTGGTCAACATTTTTCCAACAAAAAATCAACGAACCAAACAAAAAATCCTTCCTTCCCTTCACACATTTTAGATCAGACTTGCAATTCTAGATGTAGTACAAACCAATCAAGAGAAGAGATGTGTGATATGTGACGTCTCCAAATGATGTGACATGAGGTGTATTTATATGAGATTGAGGAGACCTAATTTCTCCTTGAGGTCGACTTGTACTTTTTTGCACATGTGGGTTTCACATTGAAAATAATATTTTTCTTTATGCAAATTAAATTCTTCCAAGGGATAGTAGGGTCTTCTCCAGATGAAGAAGGATTCCAAATGGAGGGAATTTCTCCCTAAGCTACCAAATTTCAACACTCCCTCTTAGCTAGGGAGGAATTTCTAACTGCATCATAAATCTCATTTCAAATGTCCTATCATCATCATTGTTGTAACATATCATGTCTCGTTCTTGCTCATATCTGCTCATTTGTTGAACACTCTGGAATCTAAAGAAGAATCATCATAGGGGAGATAAATCTTCCACCCTACATCCAATAACAATAAGCAAGATACCTAACTTGTCATAAAATGACAAGGATCACACATCTGATTGTTTGTTGATCTTCCCACATCGACCCTCACGAATCAAGTGGTAGAACACCAGCATCCTTTAACTTGGGGATAAAACCCAACTTACCAGAGGTAAGGATCACACACTCCAAATTATATCCTCACCCATTGGCCAGATGGGTGGAAATCCTGGAAATCCCGACTTATGGGTAAGATGCATGCATACTAGGGTATACTTTGTCAAGTACCAAACAAATGGTAGGAGAGGATACTGAACTTGTTATAATAATAAGGATCATGTACACCCTACAGTGACAATAGGAAAGATAATCAACTTGTCAAAAAATGACAAGGATTTCACATCCTATTGTGTAGAGTTCCCTCAACCTTGGAGTTCACTGGCTCAATTCCTCTCCTTAGGAGCTCAAACAGGGGGGAAGAGCATAGCTCAGTGTTCTTGATCAACCATGAAGCTTTCTCGGGAGGGTCACATCCATTAGTCCAAGCCACTCTTTAAAGACCAAAAACTTTCCTTTCGACAAAGCCTTAGTAAAAATATTTTCATCTACTTATTAGTCGAAATGTGATGGCCTTACAACTCCTCTCTACATCATATATTAGATGAAGTGATATCTAATATAAATGTGCTTGTAGTTTTCATGGAACACAAGATTCTATGCCAGTAGGATTCAACTCTTTTTGTCGCAATATATCATTGTCGTATCCAAAAAATTCTCAAAAAACTCTCCAAAGATCTTCCTCAACCATACTACCTCACAACTAGCCATGCTAGTAGCAATATACTCAACCATGCTAAGGGAAACATACTTACGCTTCCTGCTCGTCCAAGATATCATGGCATATCCTAGGCTAAAACAACATCTTGATATGCTCTTCCTGTTAATAACATTTCCGACCTAGTCGATATCAGTGTATCCATGTAGCCTTACATCTCCAGTAGTATATCACAGTCCAAGATTAATTGTCCTATTTAAGTATCTCAACACATGCTTAGAAGAAACCCATTTTTCATGAAGGGTATCAATCATGAATTGACTCAAAATGTTAACTACAAAACATATATCTAGTTGAGTGTTCGCAAGGAAAATCAGTTCCCCAATAATCTGTCGGTACTCAATGGTATTTGCTAGATTGGGTCCCATAACTTCTCCACATAACTTTTTGAAATTTATCTCCATTGATGTGGCCATGGACTTACATTATACCATTCCAAATATTTCCAGCAGTTTCACAACATATTTCCCTCGTGAAAGGAAAATATCACCCGACATCTACCACACCTCTAATCCTAGGAAATAATGCATCAATCCAAAGGTCTTTGATCTCAAATTCAGAGGCCAACTCCCTCTTACACTTGAGAATCAGAGGTTCACCACCTGTCATGAATAAGTCATCAACATATAAAACCAAAACCAAGGGCATATCTTAGAAAACTTTGAAGTAGAGTTTTGGGGCAGCATTGCTTCTCGTTAATCCAAAATTCATCAAGTAGCTATCAATGCAAGCGTACCAACCCTAGGGGATTGCTTCAATCCATAGAGTGCCTTATTTAGCCTTCACACATGTGTCTTCCTATCTTGTACTTCAAATCCCTATGGTTTCTCAACATATACTTCTTCCTTGGTTACTCCATGTATAAATGTGGTCTTCACATCCATTTGGTGAAGAGTCCATCCCTGGATAATAGCTAGAGAAATAACAGATCTAATGGTAGTGCAACGGGCAACTGGTGCAAAACATTCATCATAATATTCTCCCTCTTTTTGGGAAAATCTTTTAGCCACGAACCTTCCCTTATATTTCTCGATACCTCCATATGCTCCATGCTTGATCTTGTACAACTATTTATAAGTCACAACAAGCTTCCCTTCGAGCCTCATAACTACTTCCCACACATTGTTATTCGTTATAGATAAATATTTCTCTGCCATAGCATTATTTCAGACCTGCTCTTTTACTGCTTCAAAGATATGCGGTTCAGTCTATATGATGTTGCTCATACCCACAACATAACCCTGATATCGACATGGCTTCTTACTTTCTCTAAAGGTTCCTCTGGTAGTGTCTTTCCTTTCAGCATCTTGTAAGGTGTCACAAATCCATAATGGTCTCTTTTTGGTGGGAGGATCACTTGGAGGGGGACCTAAGTGGTCCATGGGTTCTAAGGGATCATCAACAACATCTATCTCAACCTTAAGAATCGACAAACCTCCTAGTAGATCCATATCATCATGCTTATTCTCAATGATGGAAGGAGGATAAGTGTCCCCAGATTTCCCAAGAGAAACGTCTTCATCAAATGTCACATCCTTGCTAGACTCTATATTCTTTTGACTAGGTACATATATTCTATAAGTTTTGGATTTTTCACAGTAACCAACAAATGTACCTTTCTTTCCAATAGCTTTCATCTTATTCCTCTTGTCCTCATGCACATGAAAGTATATAGGGAAGCCAAATATCCTCAAGTGCCCATCATCGGGATTCATGCCTGTGAAGACTTCTTCGAGGGTCTTGTCACCGAAGGCTTGATGAAGTGTCTTGTTTTGGACATAAACCATAGTATTAGCAACTTCTCCCCATAGAAACTTTGGCAACGTATGATCATGCAACATGAATTGGGAAGCTTTCATGATGGTCATTTTCTTTCTTTCAGCCACTCCATTTTGTTGAGTGTTGTAAGCTACAATAGTCTTCTTCTTGATCCCAACTTTCTTGCAAAATTCAATGAACTTGTTCGAAGTTTTTTATCCACCATTATTATACCTAAAGACTTTGATTCACTTCCATGTTTGATTCTCTATTAGTTCCCTAAATTCCTTGAACATATTAAATGTCTTGTCCTTGTATCTCAAGAAGAATATCCATGTACTTCGTGAGAAGTCATCCACACAGATTATATAGTATAGTTAGACACCAAGAGATTTCACCAGCATGGGTCCACGTAGATCAGAATCTATGAGATGTAGAATATCACTAGTCCAGATCCTGCTAAAGGGGAATAGTTCCTTTGATTTCTTTCCACTTGCACATCCCAAACATACTCTGTCATGATTAGCTTGAACCTTAGGCATTCCATAAACTATCCTCCTTCCTTTAGGTATGGCTTCATAGTGAAGATGAGAAATTCTTCAGTGCCATAACCCATTTTGATGATTGTTATCATGTACCAATGCTCGGATTAATATTTCATTGACTCTATAGAGTCCTTCAATTCTTGATCCCAATGTGAATGCATCCCTGATGCAATATTCCATAGGATAAGTGAGGATCTTTCCTCATATGAAAGCATCTCTCATCCCTTTGTATTCAAAGGTAGATATAGATACAATATTCTTCCTTAATCTCGACACATACATAAAATCATGTAGATGTATGATTTCACCATAATCCAAATGAAATGAAACAAAAACAAATTCATTCACAAGATCAGTAGAATTTTCCCCAAGAATGATCTTCAAATTATTCTCCCTCTCAACCATTTTTTTTTAAGAAAAATCGTAATTTTATTCATATTGAGCAAAATTACATGCTGTAGATGCTACATTAGCATATGCTGTATAAACTTGTCCTGATGCACAAGATCTAAAAAAATAAACAATAAATTATGAATTGTCTATGCTTTCCTACCTTTCTTTTTTTCCACTTTTTGCCAACCTCCTGTGTTGGGAGTGGATGTTACAATGGACATTTTTGCCTCTTTGGTAGTAGTTGGGGTTCCTTTGTCGGAATCTGAACTTTCTTTTGTATGTATTTTCTTGTTGTCATTGATTTCCTTCCCTAGGATGAGTTGCTCAATTTTCTGCTGTGGGTCAGTTGTCATTGGAACTAAAGTGGAGCAGTTCTGGTTCTCATCATTTTGTGAGTTAAGTTGGGTGCCTTGTTCAATGAACATTGATATATTTCCTGGGTGTTCTACTTCTTGGAATGTGGTGTTGGTGGTATTTTTTGCATTTCCTTCCTCTTCTATATCATCTACCAGAGAGGCTGAAACTGCCATCCTTTAGGCTTTGGTGGTTGTCTTCTTTTCCTGTCTTTTTTATTTTGTGGGCAAGCACTTTGTAGCTGACTAGTTTGATGACAAATATGACATCTGAAGGTAGTGTTTTCATAATCAAGAGACTGGGACCATTGATTTTTGTTGTGGAATAAGAGGATGTGGTTTGGTAATCCTTGACTGAGATCAACCTCCATGTAGATTTTGGCGAAAGTGTAGATATTCTTGGTAAGACTCTCACTGTGTACTTTTAAAAATTTCCCAAGAGCATTGCCAATGACTACTAATACTTTGATGTGCCAGAAATGGAGAGGTAGGTTATATAGTTTTACCCACACAGGCATTTTGGAGACCACCATGGTGTTTGAATCAAATGCTGGAAACCATGATGTCAAGAAAAGGCCAGCATTACCCCAGAACCATGGTCCCTCATTCAATGCATATTCCTTGTCATTGACTGTGTAGAATTTGACAATGAAGAAACCTTTTGAGCATAGGTGTATATCACAGTTTTCTATCCATATGGAGTAAATCCATTGACTTAGGGCTTCTGGTTTGGGCCAAAAACTGTTAAATCTGCATATCACTACTTTTGATAAATAATCATCATGTATTTCATTTACCTCAGGTATAACAATCGATAGAGCAGGATTCTGAGTTGTCTACTCGACGATGTAGGCACTAGGAGTCGTGGCTTGTTGTTCTAATTGCATTTGAGGCCCCATTTTCCCTTTTACTGCATCTTTGAAAGAAATAGGGCCTTTGGAACTTGTACCATAGCAACCACCACGGAGTCTTGTATTGAGGTAGATAGTTGAGTCTCTGCCTATGTCGTATTCTTTTAGCTTGTATTCCTCCTGCAATATTTTTCCTGCATGGGTTAAGAGTTGTTTGCAAGGTTGAATTCCCATCCTTTCTTGTATCCTCTGTTTAAGGGTTTTGATCTTCTCCCAGCTACCTATTTTTAAGAATACTATGTTTCCTTCTATGGATCTAATTAAAAGGGTAATCTGTTTACCTTCGAGCGGCTCTACTACCAAAGCTTCAAGATCCAATGGAGAGCTGTTCGCTGCTTCCTATCGTTCATGTTGTGGATTTGGACCAATTTGTTTGCAGGCTCGCAGTACCCACCAGTATTCACCATATGCATGCCAGAAGTAAGCCATATCCCATGGCTTAATATGCCTTTCTATGCTCAAACAATATTTTCGGTAGGCTTGCAGTTCGTGATAAGAGGCAATTCCCTCTTCCAACTTGTTATGGTAGATACGAGATTCCTCCCTTTTGCCTTTATTGTGTCCCAGATCTTTGGGGAGAATAAAATCTCCATCGCAGGAACTAAATACAGAAACCCTTGTCTTCCCTTCGGTGATGATGGTAATGTAGTAGTTCACCTCTAATGATGTCGCTAGATTTTTGGGGCTTCTGTTACCCATATACGGATCTGAAGAGCTTTTCTCCATGGGAACCATTATGCAGCTTTGGGTACCAGATCCCATTTCAGATAGGTGCATTTCAAGTGTATAGAACCAAGAGTGTATTATTCTATCAGTTACTTCGCCATCCAAGTAAGTCGAATCCGTGGATAGATCTGACCACGATATGCATCTGCGGGGAAGGATCTCAAAGTATGGGTGAAGAAACCTATATACCTTTTTCTCGGCATCTTGGATCCATTGATAGATTAGTTTTAGGGCCAAAAAATACTTCAGCTAGAGGGTGTGAGCTGCAGATATTTTTAACCCTCGATCTTTCATGGAATATGCAGCCAGCGAAATCACTTCTAACTCGATTCCTGTAATAGAGCGAGGGCTAAAGACCCCGCGATCAAATCCCCGCAACGTAGCGATCATCCTGTAGCTTTAGATTCTGAATATGCTTAACACAATCAAAATTGTCTCCCTCTCAACCATATTTGAGAGGACTTCATGATACCCAGTGAAGTGTCTAGAGGCACCACTATCTACCAACCAACTGTCAAATGAATTTGCAGGAGAGAAACTAGAAAAACTAGAAAAAAGAAAATATTCGTATTGAGTAACAACTACATTATTTCCATACCTTGAGTTCCTGGATATATTTTGAGGACGGTTTCATAATTCATGATCATCAATAGCATATCTTCTTCTATTATTGAACTTGTTGTTGTTGAAGTCATGATTGTTGTTGTATGACCTAAGGGCATTTTCATTTTTTGGACAATATTTAGCAAAGTGACCATACTTATGGCATTTAAAACATTAAAATTTCTTCTTTCTAAATATTCTTTGAGAGTCCCTAGATGTTGGTGCTGACCTTCTTGAATTAGATTTTCTTCCTCTTCCTTTCTTCTTCTTGTCCTATGCAATAAATGCAAAGGGTTCTCCTTCTTCATGCTTTTGAATCATTCCTTTGGAAATCATCCTAGTCTCTTCTTGAGTGCACTTTCCAACGAGCTCATCAAATGAAGTAAACTTGTAATTGTTGCTTATAGTAGTAATAAATGTCTCCCAAATTTTAGGAAGGCCTCCAAGTGCAACGAGTACCAGCTCCCTATCAAATACAAATTCTCCAAAATTCAGCAATTGGTCCTTGAGTTGAGATATTATCATGAAGTATGATTTCAAAGTCTCCCCCTTGTTCATTTTGATGTCCTTGAGTTTATTTTTCAAGGAGATAATATGGTTCAAATTGTTGATGTCATATATCCGTATCGACTTATCATAGATTTCCTTGGACTTATTGAACTTTGAAATATAAGTAAGAAAATTATCTCTTAAGCAATCAATAATGGTTTTCTTTGATTTGATCTCAACTTTATTGTACTTGGCATTGATAGCAGTAGAAGGATTTTTCATAGGCTCAGATACCTTTGCTTCCACATATTCCAAGACATCATTCTCATCCAAGGTCACATTCAACTTGACTTTCCAAGCAACAAAATTTGGTGAGTCATTAAGTTTCTCTCACTCCTTGATCTACGAGGTAGACATCTTAAACAAGTAAAATAAAATTCTTCAAATCTCTTGAAAGGTGATATATTTTGTCTCTTGTCACCTTGGCCGCTTGTCTTCACCTCAACTCTGATACCATGTTACATGTTAATTTTCTAGTGTTCTATGCTTAACACAATTGTCAGACCAGGAGGTAACTCCTCAAAACAATTCAAGATATTCATTCAGGTTGGTCTTTATTATATACATGAGGGAGAGACTATTCATTCCATCTCCGGGTGACTCTTCATATTTTCTATTATTTATTTACATCAATTTTATTTATTCACACAATCCTGATGATTAGGTGTCAACATTCCCCCCCTTAATCTAAAGGGATGTTGGTGAGTCCAAGCATCATTCTGAATCTTTCAAGCTTTTCTCTTCCAAGATCTTTGGTGAAGATGTTTACAATTTGCTCATTAGTGGAATAATGGAGGAGATGGATTGTTTTGGCCTCAACATGATGTCAAATAAGATGATATTTAGTATTGATGTGCTTCGTTCGATCATGGAACTTTGGGTTCTTAGCCAACTTTATTGCCGAGGTGTTTTCAATCATGAGTGGAGTCTATTGTACTTGTTTTACCTGCAAATCTTCAAGAATTTTCCTGAGCCACACAATTTCTTTTGTTGCCTCAGCTGTTGCCACATATTCTTCCTCTGTTGTGGAATCTGTTGGAATTGATTGTTTGCATGATCTCCACAAGACAACTCCTGATCTAAGACTCATAACATAACATGAAGTAGATACCACAATTTCTTTGTCTCGATCAAAGTCTGAATCAGAGTATCCAATCAAGCTGAAGTCATCCACCTGTGTATACTTGATTCCAAAGTCTTGAGTTCCCTTCAAGTACCTTAGAACTCTTTTGCAGTATACCAATGTCCCCCACAAGGCTTTTGCATAAACCTGGAGAGGATTCCAACAAAAAATGAAATGTCTGGTTTGGTAGTAGTTAGGTAGTTGAGACTTCCTACAAGTTATCTATGCTTTGTTGCATCCTCAAATTCTTTTCCTTCAGTGGATGTGAGCTTTATTTTTTGTTCCATTGGAGTAGTAAGAGGATTTCATTCTGTCATGCCAAACCTATTCAACAGATCTCCAACGTGCTTCTTTTGAGAAAGGAATATGGACTTCGGATGTTGAGTTAATTCAATACCAAGATAGTAATGAACATAGCCCAACTCAGTCATTTCAAAACCTTTCCTCAATTCCTTCTTTATGGATGCAATGTAGTTTTCATTGTTCCTTGTCATCAAAAGATCATCTACATGTACCACAATATATACAATTGTTTTTCCAACCTTCTTAACAAACAAAGTTGCATCATCAAGATCATAATGTTTGAAATTGAGTTTCAGAAGATGCTCAGTTAGTTTTTCATACCAGGATCGTGGTGCTTGTTTGAGGCCATACAAGGATTTCACAATTTTTCATACTTTATGTTCATGTCCTTTCACAACAAATCCTTTAGACTGGGACATAAAAACATTCTCTTTTAGATCTCCATTCAAGAAAGCAGTTTTTACATCCATTTGATGGACTTTCCAACTGTTCTGAGTTGCTAGGGAAAAGAGTGTCCGAATGGTAGCCCATTTTGTTGTGGGTCCAAAAGTATCCTCATAATCGACCCCTTCCTTCTTTGCAAAACCTTTTTCCACAAGTCTCGCTTTGTGCTTTTCAAGTGAGCCATCAGCTTTATACTTGTTCTTGTAGACCCACTTGCAGCCAACTGGTTTGGTTCCTAATGGAGGATCAACCAGCTTCCAAGTGCCATTCTTTATTAGGGCATCATAATCCTTTTGCATCGCTTCTTTCGATTCATCATGAGAAGCAGCTTCTTTGAAGGAATTTGGTTCGAAATCTGTAGACAAATTCAATTCACAATCATAAGAAACATCCATATCAACAGGTGAATCAGAGTCATCTACATCATCTCCATTTTTCCGGTTTGAATTTCTAGTTCTTGCCTTTCCAACCTCATCAGGATGAACACTTTCAAGTGTCTATGTCAGCCACTTTGGGGGACCTTTCTCAAATGGTCCAGGATGATCCATTGATTGAGTTGGGACTAAATCAAGATCGAGTCTCGCAATTCTATCAATCACATTACTTAAAGTATCATCCGTTGTTGGAGTTTCATGTGGAGGAGAGAGTGCTTCAGAAGAAGATTCCACAGGTTGATCTAGTATAGGAATTCCCCCTTCAAGATGTGGAAGCTGATTATCAAATTCTTGTAATGATTTTGCATTTGTGAATCTATCCAAGCGATCAAGTTGCCGCTCAACAACATTGTCAGTTTTGGATGGTTCAAGACAGATTACATCCTTAGATACAACAAACTTTTTATTGACTTCATCATAGAGACGGTATGCTTTGGAGGTGTTTGAATACCCGAGGAAGATACACTTACAACTTCTTGCACCAAGTTTGTTTCTATGTACCTTTGGTATTAAGGCATAATGAGTGGAACCAAAGACCCTGAGATGCTTTACTGAAGGAATGTGCCCATACCACATTTCATAGGGAGTCTTGTTTTTGATAGCATTAGATGGACATCTATTTTTTATATATATAGCACATAGAACTGCATCAGCCCAAAACATCAATTTCAGATTTTTGAAAAACATCATGGAGCGCACCATATTTAAGATTGTCCTATTCATTCTTTCAACTACACAGTGCTGTTGGGGATTATAAGGTACAATTCTTTGATGTTTGATCCCATGTTGGTGAAGATGGTTTTCAAATTCATTTGAAATATATTCCTTTCCATTATCAACGTGAATAGATCCAACATGAGATTCTGCACCATTTTCAATCCATGTATGAAAGTTCTTGAATGTTTGAAAAACATCAGATTTGTTCTTCAATAAATAAACCCAACACATTCTGGTGTAGTCATCAATAAATGCCATCATATATTTATTTCCATTTGTAGAAGGAATAGGCATTGGACTACATAAATTTGAATGAATGTGTTCAAGTTTTCTATGTGCTCTTGAATGTGAATCATGAAAATACTATTTGCTATGCTTTCCTAAAATGCAAGCATCACATTCCTTAAGTTTCCTACGAATCGTAGGCAAACCAGTAACACCATTTTTCTTAAACAAGTGGAGGCTGTCATAGTTCAAATGTCCAAATATAGCATGCCATAATAAACTTGATGGAACTGTACCTTCTTCATAATGATAATTGTATGAGAAATGTTGTGCACAAGCAGAGGTACCCTGAAGCTTGAGAAGCCTTTTTTCTTGTAGCCCCCTTATGACAAGTAAGTGGTGCAAATGATTTTCTCACCTCAAGCTTGCCATCAAACATATGAATGGAGTGACCTTGCTGGTAGATGTGGACCAAGGACAACAAGTTTCTCTTCAACTGTGGGAGATATAGAACATGATGCAAAAGAAAGTCTGGAAGACCAGGAAATTTAACACTGATTGTACAAAGCCCTGATGGCTTGAGTCTTGATTGGTTTGAAAAGTATACTGCTCCATCAACATTGTCAGTAAATTCTTTAAAAAAATCTTTTCTATGAGTCATGCGGCAAGTTACTCCTGAATCAAGCAACCAATCATTTTTCCAAGAAGCAAGTGAAGCATTAAATAAGTCTTCATTTACTCCAATATTACATTGTGCCACAACATAATGAGCGGATTCAGGTGTTTACTTTGTCTGTGTCATTAGTTTACCTTGGGTTTGTTTTCTTTGCTGCTAATTTTGGTCCCAAGGTACTTGCATGTGAGGCATCAGTGATCCATTTATTTGCAGTGTTGCAGTGCAAACTAACTTTCTCCTTGAGAGTGTCTGCCCCCCTGGCTCTGAAATATTTTCCTCTTCTCTTCGACACCTCTCTCTGAAGAATCTTGGGCAAGATTATTTTCTTTATTAGAAGGCACACAACTCTTCAGAGATTCAGGGGCGTCTTCTTTCCAAGCTTTCTCTCTTTCAACAAATTTTTTCACAAGAGAGTCAAAGGTAATATCTTTGAGATTTCCATTTGCTTGCAATGACTCAAGATAATTGGAGTAAGTAGGATAAAGTGCCTTGAGAAAAGCGATCAGAGGAATATCCAATTCAACCTTAGTGGCTTTGATATCATGCATTATAGATTTTACTTCGGATGCAAGAGCAAGAGGATCATTATTTTGTAATTCAAGAGTGGAGAGTTTAATCATGAGTTGAACAACTTCAAGTGCAAAGTGTGATTCATAGAGTTCCTTCAGTTTTTGTAAGGCTTAGAAAGCATTTGAAAATGGAGAAATATGGTGACTTGCCTCTTCACTTATAGATGCTATAATTAATGCATAGGATTTGTTGTTCTTATTTTCCCAAATGGTGAACTCCTTGTCTGAGGTAGGCTATTCTAGCTCTTTGTCTTCATCTCCAACACACACTCCTTTCCACAACTCATTGAAAATGAGGGTGTGTTTTATCTTCCAGGACCACTCAGAATAGTTCTCCTTGCCAGTGAGACTACTCCCACAATAGATATGATTGAAAGCATTGTAAAATCTGAGTGCTGTAAAAATACTTCTGTTGGCAAGAAATGCACTTTTGGTGGTAATTTTGTAAAAAGAAAATTACAATTTTGATATATATAGAGCAGAGGTATTATATGAGGGAGGGAGTATATGACGGATGTTTATATGGGGGAGGGCTTATATGAGGGAGGCGGGTTATGACTAACGAACATGTTATATATTAAAAACAATAATATATGGTATGCAGAGGGTGGAATATTGAAATAACATAGTACTAAAACGCATATGACAGTGTAATACCAATGTAATACAATGTAATACGGGCATTGGTATGACAGTACTATATTGAAACATAGTATTATAATGAAACACAGTGGGTATTCAAACACATGGTAGAGGACTGGTGGTATGTGTAATATTACACCATAGTTATATTAAAAAAACACCTGTAGCATGGTAATATTCTAGACCAACGTTCAATGTATGAAATGGACATGGAGTTCATTCAACGTATGCAATGGATTGGGAGAGCATTAACTACAACATTCATATGACTGTCGAGCAGTAATAAAGGGTATTAAATAGCCAACTTATATGGGGAGTATTATGATAGCAGCGGCTATGAAATAAGTGGTAATACAAAAACTGTATATTAACTGGACAACGTTCAATGTAATAGAGGAGCCAGGGATAGGTGATAGCGTTGTGTTTAATTGTGAAAAAGTATGGAGAGTGGATGGAGAGGTATGTTGAGTTATGACAGCAGGATATGAATGCATTCAACGTTTAATGTAAAACCACAACATTATATGTAATCAGTTACCGTTCGTCTGCCTGCTGCAAGAGCCACACCAAGGTCGCCCAAATATCGACCTTCATTCCTCCTACACACTGTGGCAGTGTTCGGACACAGTCCTTAACATTACTTCGAACAACATTTCGAGTCTATGAATGTAGACCAAACTATCACACAGAGGGAAGAAATCAGACAATGATAACAGGCAGAGAAATTGACAAAAATGACAGAGTCTGGAGCTGCTAGAAAAATGGTGTAAAGAAGTTACAAGAGCATAAAACTAAAAATAGAGGCTGGCTCTAATACCATGTCAGACCAAGAGGTAACTCCTCAAAACAATTCATGATATTCATTCAGGTTGGTCTTTATTATATACATGAGGGAGAGACTGTTCACTTCATCTCTCGCTGACTCTTCATATTTTCTATTATTTATTTACATCAATTTCAATTATTCACCCAATCTTGATGATTAGGTGTCAACAACAATCACTTATGACAATTTCTTCTTCAATTAGCAATTAATTTATCCCATATAAATTCAATCTTCTAGTAAAAATAAGTAATTGTATATAGAACAATAAACCAAATGAAATAGAATACAACCAAGACCAATACAGACACAAGATTTGGTCAATGACCAGGGAAAAACCCCACAAGGTAGAAAACCCTTTCCATTATTCTTCTATGAGATTGTCATCAAATATTCAAAAAAGAGATACAATGTTCAAGTTAATCAACAAAGATTAAAAGGTTAAACCCTTGACTATCCCAAAAACCAATCCAATATCCAATTAAATATCAACCCAAAAATTCAACTCTAGTCAAAAGTCAAATCTGTGAATTCTAGTCAAAGTCAATAGTAGTAACAACAACCCTAACCAGTGTTGGTCAACGATAAAATAGACCTTCAAAGATCTTAGTTAACTAGTCAAAATATTTGGCATTCTTCCTCTAGTCAAACCTTGTCAAAGTAGCCTTCAAATATTTGGTCAAAGGATAAATAAGACTTGTGATCAACCTTCAACTGATTTGCAGTCAAACTTAGGCAAAGTCTATAGTCAAAGTTGGTCAACTAGACTAGAAGAGTTTGCTCTCTTTCCAAATCAATTCGACCTTCCAAAACAGAGATAAATTCTAAATTTAAAGTCAAACAAACCCAAGAAAAAGTGAAACATGTTTTTTTAATGTATCTTTAATTGTTACCAATGTGGGTCTTCTTAGAAGTATGCATAATGGGTACTTGTTGGATGTGGAATCATCTCCATATTCGAGTGTCTACACTTGAAGGTTGAGTAAATTAACAAGGAGATAAGCCAAAAATACAATAAAATATGTAGTTTTCTTCTTTTCCCTAAAAAATTCATAACTCTTATTTTATTTTTTCCCTTAGGAGGCCAGCTTTAGGCTAGAATTTCCTCCAATGATAAAATTCAACCTCCCAAAAATTTCCAAAAATTCAGCCCTATTGCCTATTTGACCCTGTTGTCCAAAATCTCCCACATGTGAAGTTGCAGAAGGAGAGAGAAATCAGATGTGTGAAGTTAAAGAGATAGAGAGACAACTTCTAGAGATGATTTCGTCCTTCTTCATCCTTCTTACTCTTTTTCTCCTTCACTTGGATATCGAAAAGATATCGTATTGTGTGAGATCAAATTGTGCTTGAATGAGGAGGTCAAGTGGAGTATATATAGATATTTCGTTGGCTGAAGCGGTACTTGATCTTGATGTGCTTAGACCTATCATCATGTTCGACAACTGCACTTGTACAACTAATCCTGCAAATAGTTTTTGAAGCCATACTGCTTCACAACTTGTTAATTAAGCTGCAATATATCCGTAGTGTTGAGAGAAACATATGTTTAATTCCTGCTCATCCAAGAAATCATAAGTGAGCCCAAACTGAAGCAACATCCTAATGAATTCTTTCAGTCTTCTGCACTCTACTCAATCTAAATTTGTATTGTACTTCATTACTTCAATATATGTCCAATTGTATCATGCAAGTACTTCACCACATGTTGAACCATATTATTTGGCTCAACCATAAGTCGACCAACTTCCTTTACTAGATCCATTACCACAATTACTTTCTAACTAGGTGCTCATACTGAAACAAAACCTACTATGGCAATCTTGGCTACTACCATTGTTGTTTTCTAAATGCTAAGGCATATATGTTGTCTAGCATTTTCCACTCATATAAGGCATGCTTCTCCTAGAGACAATCTAGCATTCCATCATCTGGAGGATCTCAATATTATACTTTCCTTGACCAAGGACATAATGCGTTGAATATAGATCCTTCATCTTGAGGTCATAGGTCAACTCCTTCTAACACTAAATCAAGGCTTTGACTGCTCATATCATGGAAGAAATTGTTTCTCCCTCTGTCTCGTGAGTTATTTTGCTTTTGTTAGAAACAATTCATATAATAATCAATGTAAACTTTGAAACAGAAACTGATACTATTACCCATTTCGTAAAGATAGCAAAAAAGTGACCTGATTTTGAAAAGGGGTGATGTAGAACACACATGTTTTTTTTAGAGCATAGTTTTTGGCACTTCAATTAGAAGGTCGATATTTAGAATTTTCGATATTCTACATATTTATACATCCTTAATTATTTTTTCAATCCACTTGAAATAATTTTTTTTTTAACAGAATCGGTTACTTTTGTATTATAAAAACTCAGAAGCATAGTTCTAGTACATAGATATCGAAGGTTTGGGCGGAGAGGATCAAAACTGGGTGCGCAGACCCATTTTCCTCATTTCTGCCTCTATGATGACTGAAATTGAAGAGAAAACGGCTATATTGCCTAACAAAACCGACAGAATTTACAGACCATAGATTTTAGGGAAGTTTCTGAGTGACCGAATCATCAGGGATGGGATCTCTCCTGGCACTAGCTTTAGTAGAGGCCTCAGCTTGATAGCTCTGGGAAAGGGCTCTGATCTGCTCAATCCACATGAAATAATTGTTTCTAAAAAACAATACTTTTTAACAATGGACATAAAAATAATCATTTTTAACATAAATATAACTAAAAACTACACATTTTGATAATTTTTTGCTAGAATTGACATGTTAAAATCACAATTTTTATACGATAATTTTAACTAAAAATGGTTAAATAATAGTTTTTTTTAATAATTTCATGTCAAAAAAATAATAATAATCACCTTTTTTTCAAAAAATAATGATTAACTTAAAAATCAATGCAAAAATCACATATTACAAATATTGAACGTATAACAACCCTAATTGAGTGTTTATTCTTCTCATAAAATGTCAAAGTCAAAACATTGCAAAGCTTGATTTACAAGCATAACTTAAATTTAATCAACAATGTCATGTAATCCAAACTCCTTGTCTTCTAGAGTTTCATCATTGTCTTCTTCCACAATATTTTCTGTTTCCTTTTGCTCATTTTCCTCTTCTAATGGATCTTTGATGTCTGTGAATATCCCAATGTATGTCTTTCCAAACATTCCATGTAATGGTGGTTGGGGTTCCTTTGTCTTTTTTGCCACACGTGATTCACTAAAGTCCCCTTTCTTCAACCCAATTTCTTGCATTGCATCTGGAAGAAATTGAAGAGCATTAATTCTTTGCTGAATGAAATTGCACTGTACTGGATCTTTTTCAATTGCAATGCAATTTCTTCCTTTTTGAAAGCAACATGCTAGTGTTGTACCTAATTATCAAGCACAAAAGAAATAATGAAATAAATTAGTACAATGACATATTAATTAAAAAATAACATATTGAAATTCAACTCCATATAATAAAACTTACCTGAGCCAGAAAATAAATCCAGAACCCAATCTCCTTCATTTGAACAAATGTCTATAATATAGTTAATCAATAATTGTGGTTTTTGATAAATGTTAACTATCTCTCCTTTTGCTTCTTTGTCTTCATATGTTAGTTTTCTCACAACAACATCATAAGTCAGTATTTGGCTATGACTCTTTCTGTCTACCCGATTAAAAATCATAGACATATGGCTATCATATTTTGCCCAACTATCAATATGAATGAACTCACAATCATTTATAAATTGTTGATTTTCATTGTGAAGAAGATTTGACTTTTCCCTGTAACATGAAATAGTAAAAGTTCAATTAACTTGTACATAAATAAATTTTTCAACATTAATCAAATATACATTTTGAACGTCTTACCCTGTAAGCTGCATCCTTGAATTTGTTTTCCCCTTGAAGCTTGATAATATCATTGTCAATTGTGTGTCTGAATGAAATGCCACAAATCTCCATAATGGTGATGACGTGACTTCTACAAATCCCGCAACCACTTTACTAAAAGCTTGATAAGTATAAGGGTCACTATCATAGTCAATGTTTGCAATATTGAAACCATGGGGAATATTTGCAATGACTAGGGCATAATCCCTTTTAGGTATGAGTTTAGCAATGTCTTCACAATCGCCTTGTATTACTTGATATTGAATAGTGTCTAGCCCATTCCAAATGAAATGATTAAGAGTTGGATCAAGTTGAATATCCTTAATACGTTGCTTCCTCAGTCTTTCGATCTTTATTTTTTCAATAAAGTTTTTGAAACTATCTGGCACTCCATTATCATCCTTCCTCATATTTTATAAAATAAACAAATATATGTGTAAGTTATAAATTAAAAATAGTACACAGGTGAATAAAAAATGAATGTATAAATCAAGATACCTTTTTAAATGCAAGATAGAAAGCTTTTAATGTTGACGTAGAACTTGAATCTGGATAGTTGCGTACGACATCATCCCAACTATATTCATTCAACAATATAACCATTTGTTCTTGAATTTTCATGTAAACTTTGTGATTGTATAGATAAAGTAACAAAAAGTTAATATAATGATATATATAAAAAATACTACCAAGAACAACATGTTTTATTTAAAATATAATTATAATCTAGGAATAAATAAAAATATTTCAACAAACTTACTTTTGAAATTCTTCAGACATTTCCTCCAATGATAATTCCCCTGACCTCACACGAGATAATATTATTTTGAAAATTTTTTCATCTTTCACTCCTTGCATCGCCCTCCAAGGTGTGATAGTCATATCGTCTGGAAGATGCTTCATTTCAGGAGCTAATTTATTGTTGCCACATATGAATGGCTTAGACTTTTTGACCTTCTGGTTTTTAATGGCAATGTCTTCCCACATGCTAAAAATCTCATCAATCAACCTCCAAACATCTCGAGTTCTAAATGCCAATTGGAAAATGTTATCAACACCTCTGAATAAATCACTACGTTTGTTGCCTTTTCCACCTTTTGAATTGGTTTTCTCTTCAATTTGATATCCTATTTCCATACAACATTCCTTTCGGAAATTTGCAGTAACTTTTGTTCTATCCCCACCACATTTTTCTTCAAATTCACTATGAATAAATCTAACCCTTTGAATGAAAGTCATAGACATCCTATATTCATTATCTGAATTATGATCCCATGCCACTAACTTTGCTTCTGTATCAGATCAACCAGCGTAAATGATACATTTCATTGTTTCAAAACGTGGGTTATTAGGATATTCCTCCATCAATTGTCTTTGAGATTCTACAGAATGGTTCCCCCCAAGCACATAATAATTGTATTCAAAACATTTTGACTTATCAAATGCTTCTTTGTTGGGAACTTGAAGTGGATCAACAAGAAGCACATAACTAACCACATGAGCATATGGATTGTACCTCATCAATGTCTTCAAGTTGTGAACATGCAGATGATGTGGCTTTTTAACTTGATATTGACATTGTCCTTCACTTGCTTTATAGGTTTGGTTGACATTAAGATGAAATGTATGACCACCATCAATTAAGTTTCTCTTTGTCAAATTCTCTCGAATGGTATTTTGTTTTGTTTTGATAATTCCATCCTCTAAATCAGCTCCTGGTGTAATGATTTCTCTGCTTTCTTTTGAAGTTTCACTAGGTTCTTGACTGCTGGTAATGACTGCTACAAAATCTTCAACTTTACTTTTCTTGGTCATAACATTCCCAACAGATTTATTCTTGGCCATTGTTACTTTTGGTATTTTATGGCTCTTCTCAGTTCCAATGTCATCTTCAGTAATGGCAACATATGCTTCACTGTCAATTTCAACTTCATCATCCTCAAAAGTAACTTGTTTACCCTTGCTAGATTTATCCACCAGAGGCCTTTTTTTCTGATTCTTTGGATGTAGTTTTGTGGCATCATCAATTACTACATTTTTCTTGTTTTCCATATCTTCTTCTGACACTGAATAAAAACAGCTGACAACTTTCATGATATCATGCTCTATGAAATGAATGCCTCCCAACCTAATTGAACAACTTTCAACAAAATTCTGCCAAACAAAATATCATATGTCAATAAAAAACAAAGTTAAAAAATATAGTGAGACACTTTCAAGAACGCAAAATACAAATATAAATAACAATACTTATGATGTTTTGTGTCATCTCATTTACGATTTGTTTACACAACTTTGTTGATACCTCTCTCGTTTCATACAATGAATATGATAGTTGGTATTTAATCCTTTCATGTGACTTGGGAGCTTTTGTAAGTATGTAAACAACTTTAGTGTCTAGTACCGAACACATATCTATGACTCTTCCCATCACCTCAAAAATTCCATTATCATTCAGTATATCAATATATAGATATATATTCACATTTGTGCTTTCTCTTTCTTTCACATACCAGATTCTTGATGGAAATTTCACCTCTTCTGAATTCTTCTAGTCTAAAATCATCTTCTTATCACTTGAGGCACTTGAAAGATTTGTAGCCATGAGCTCAGGTGGAGTTTGTTCACCAATGTTTTTTGAAGATAAACCTTTAAAAGTCTTTGGTCCAGAAAGATTCACTGAAATTTTCTTTGATGCCATTTTCCTGAAAAATAGAAACACATAAATCAGTATATAATAAAAATGTATTAACTTAAATTAACAACGAAAATATATCATAATTTTTTTATTTGTATGATCAGAATCGCCCCGCCCATGCCCCCTCCCTCACCCACCGCCCCTCACATTCTAAAAGGTTATGCATTAACATTCTAGTGTAAAAAAAGTAAATCACGAATAAAACATTCGAAAATTAACTATGTATATATTATATGAAAGTAGTGAAAATAGTAAAATTCTTACATTTTATTATTTTTTTAGTCGAATCCTTCATAGATCTATCTTGATTCTATATTCAATAAAAATGTAGAAGAATAAAAAATCATGTAAACATTTTTTAAACTTTACACTCAAAATGATATTTACATCTTGATATTTACTAAACCCAAAAATCTAATATTTTCAAATTTAAAACAATTTATTTTAATATTTCATTTAATGTATGTCTGATTTTTTTAGTAAGTACAAAAAAAATATATGTAATGAATAAAAAATATTGAAAATAAAAAAATATTTGACCGAAAGTAATTATAATATACCGCCAAAGATTTTAAATAAAAAGTATATCACTCAGTCAGGCACGAAACAAAATGAACTGTGTACATTAAAAATCTTTGAAAACTTAACCATAAAAGAAGTGAATAAAATTGTTTGTAAACAGAAAGAGTATAACAAAGGTTTCCATTAATTCAAAATGAATAACAACCATCATGAGTGATAACCCTCCACCACCCTCCCCTTCACCCTC